>JAAGAY010003103.1:30294-61632 GCA_011801015.1 Ardeotis arabs
ACAGAATGGTTTTGGTTGGAAGGGACCTTCAAAGGTCATCTAGTCCAACCCCCCTGCAAGGAGCAGGGACATCTCCAACCAGATCAGGTTGCTCAGAGCCCCATCCAACCTGGCCTTGAATGTTTCCAGGGATGGGGCATCCACCACCTCTCTGGGCAACCTGTTCCAGTGATCTACAACTCTCATTGTGAAATTTTTTTTCCTAATGTCCAATCTAAATCTACCCCCCTCTATTTTAAAACCATTACCCCTTGTCCTATCACAACAGGCCCTCACCATTCCCTTCTAGAGATGGATGACATTTCTTTTCCAGCTAGCCAAAAGAACAAACAGATGTCTGAAGCTGTTTACCAGCAGCAGCGACAACCATTTAAGCCAATAACGTGCCCTAAATTGATCGGCACACCTCCGCGACCTCCATTCAGTCAGGTCGAGCTGGAACGCTTCCCCACAGCCAAGCTGCGACCGTGTGTGCCACCGCGCTTGAAAGGACATAAAGCCAATTACGATCACAACTACTGCTTACTCGGGCAATAACGAGGGAGAAAACACCTCAAAGTCACTCGCTGGCACCGGAAACGAGATTACGCGCCCGACAGCTGCCGGCAGGAGAAGGTGTGTAATTATCGCAATTTTAAGACGCCGGTGGGAAAGGAAGAGACTATAACAAACACCTGGACAACTCTTTCTTGAAGAAAGATCCCTCTGAGGACAGTTATAGTAGCGACCTTACTACTGCCCCCAATTTAACCAGGAAAGAAGGATTGGGTAAAACCAAGTGCCAAGTGGCCATCTGGAGGTTTGCTCAAGAGAGGAGACGCAGCGCATGAAAAAGCGAGGAACAGCGAAAACTCCTGCCAGTACGATTTCCTTTCGGAGTCACCGGTGCAAACAGGTTGAAAACGGACCCAGGAATGCTACGCAGGATTATACGACGTAGCGCTCACGGTACTAGAGGGTCAGGTGTCTGCTTCGAAGCATTTTTAAGGGGAACTAAACAATAACCATCCTCTCGGTTCCTTTTTTAGGATTCGACCACCCCCCCTCTTTCCCTTCCGCACGACTCGTGCGATAGGCACATTTGCCACATCATTCGGGATCACTCCACGGCATTTGCTAATTACGCGGACGACTCTGAAGCGTCATCTGTGCCACTGATGAACCGACCACGTCGTAGCCAAGGCCCTACCTGCAATAAACAGTTCTTGTAAAAAGGCAAGTTTCGCGCAGGTGAAAACAGAGTCCACCAGTCACGTTCTTCAGACTTACGGAGAACAGCATGTTCTTCAAAAAAAAAAAAAAACCCCATTTATATTTTCCTGTTTTGCATTTCTGTCCATTTGTTCCCTTTCTCTCTCTTTTTGAAGTAAAATTAGGTATTTCTAAAAGGCTTTCTTCTGAAGAGGGACTCACATGCCTCATTATTTTGGTACCATTTGTTTGTCTTTGCATTATTCTATCCCATCTGTACCTTCTAACTTCTCCCGTACAGTGCCTTCAAACCACAGAACTATTTATCCTCTCCTACAAAACCTCTGTGCTTCAGATGTCACCATAAACTCTCATCCTCAAGATCAAAGAGGACTGTGATCTCACATATCCCAAATCTCCACTGTTAATCTGAATTTAATGAAAACATATTTATGTTGTACACAATAACACGATTTTTCTACTGATTATGCAACCCAGGCTTTTGCCCAGAACACAAAAGAAATCAGATTACAGGAGAAGCGCCGAAGACTTAGAGCAAGGAATCAGTGCCATCCAGGTTTTCCTCCTGATTTTTTTTTTCAGTCAGTTTATGGGGAAAACAATAACTGGTCTTGAAAAAAACCATTTAACTTTAACTTATTGAGTTTCCCTTGAAGACTTACAAGGGTCAGATATGCTCTTCTAAGCAACAGCCATATGAGACTCAGCAGAGATCATAAGCAAAGCTACGGTATCAGCTACAGACTCCTTCGCATCAGGCGGCATCAACCGCGCTGTATTAACATAGCAGGTCCCTACAGGAACAAACCTGAGCGAAAGAATCCGTCGGAGCACTTCTTTTCCATCTTCTTCCCGCTCACAGCGGCTAAATTCAATACCATAATCCATGCCCTAAAGAGTTTAATTAATTAAGAAAGCGGAATATCTAACTCCAAAGAAGAGATGAGAAGAATCCTACTTCCCAATGCAATCCCAAGTCATTCAACATCAAAGTTCAAAAATGATCTTACTTTTGACAGTCGCGGTTCGGGTACAGTTGTAGAGGATGGCTAACTCCCCAAAGACTTTGCCAGGTCCCATGGTGCACAGCTTCACGCCTTCTTTTGTCACTTCAACCTTCCCATCTGTGAGAAAGAAAGAAGAAAAAAAAAAACCAAAAGACCATTTTATTAAAAGGGAAATTAAGTTCTTTCAGACTTAAGTGCTAAAATGTATTTGATTATACTGCAAATAAAAACACCAGGAGTCCTACAACTTGAAAAGCAATTAAATGTATTATGAAGGAGAGGGCGTAAACTCAGAAAAAGGTTAAAAACAACCACTGCATATATAAAAGATTTCCACACTTGAGTTTTCTTAGTGGAGTATCTGTACAGTCAGGAAATACTTACCGGTACACTAAGCTCAATGTGAGCTTTGTTTCGTATATTACACTTTCAGGTGACATTTTCTCCAATTTTTGTGTTAAAAAAGGACAAGATTTAGTTCTTTAACACCACACATGAAAACCATGGAATAATTTTGCTCATTTTCACTGAGAAACTAATCCCCGAGAACACTCATCCATGAATAACACAGCTATTATGAAAATGAAAATTACTTTGACCCATGGCCATTACTTAATTCCCATCTCAGGGTACCTTTCCTTTTTGAACATTTCATCCTACAAGCGCAAGTCTGCTTTATCTGCTTACCAACACTGCGCCGGGAGGAGATGCACAAGGGGGATTTAAAAGCAAAGGTTGAACGGAAAGAAAGCAGCTCAGGGACAGCCTGAGGGTTTCAAAGGATATCTGAGGAATGTCTCACCGACCTTGGCGTCTGCAGCCGTTCCTCTCACAAGAAATTCTTCACAACAGGCTGGCAGACACCTCTCAGGATCCTTTTTTACGTGTTATTCACCTCTCATCTCCTTTCCACTTCTCTCAGCCGGGCCGGGCCCAGTTGGGCCCAGTCAGCTGCCCAGCGGGAGGCCAGAGGGTGAGGCCTGCAAGGCCCACAAGGCTCGCGCCTCCCCCTCTTCGCCCACGCTTCTGCTTCTTCACATATTTTTTAATTATTTCTTTTTTTCCCCCTTAAATACGCTATTGCAGAGGCGTCATCAGGGAACGTTCTGCTACCAACTGGCTTGCCTCTGGCCAGCAGCGGGTCTGCCCTAGGCCCGGCCGAGTCCACTGGACAAAGGGGAAACTTCTAGAAGCTTCTTGCAGAAGCTGCCACTGTAGACCCCTGCCCTCCCCCCAAATAAAACCAGAACAAGGCTGTAACAAATAAAGCAAAAGACAGAAAAGTGACAATTTCAAATGTTATCAGTCACTAAAAAGCCTCCTCTCAGCCCAAACTGGGAAACAGATCATTAAGGGATCCTGCCCACGTCCCCAGGGCATGGCTGGCTCCGTCTACACCACCACCACCAACAGAAACATCTCCTACACAATATATATTCTCTAAAATTCGGTTCTGCCAGCCCTATGTACCCATGCGTAAACCTACACGATATTCCACAAAGCGAGAGCGACTCCAGCCCAGCCGTGCTACTCCACCAAAATGACACACCAGCAAGAAAAAACAGACTTTGAGGGCTCTGGAATCAGTTTAGATACCATATACCTACTGAACACATAGTAAGGTAATTCAAATGGAGCAGAAAACTTCCAATATTTCCATAGCGGAATAAAGATAGAGGATAAGATTATATAGAGGCGAACGGAAGAAGGTATTGTAGTAAGGCAGGGCCAACTTTAAAGGGTACAAAGTATTTTGGAGGGAGAGTGTCTCACGCTGTCTGGTGCAAGAGATCTCTTGCTGATTAAAAAAATTAATTTTTTTTTTTCAAGAAAATCTTGTTATTTATGAAACTAAAAGCTACTGTTTGATGATTACAACGATCTAAAGGTTACCTGGTCTGTAGGTGTGTAAAGACGGCAGCGGTGTATTCTGCAATACAGAAGCACAGAGAAGCTGGGTGGGGGTTTGTTTATTAAAATTTCCTTATTATAAGTTACTATTAATAAGCAAGGAGTGTGTGCGTATATATATATATATATATATAAAATCCTACTGTAAAGTTACTACCAGAAAGCAAGTATATATTTCAAAAGTAACAGTAAGTGTCTAAAATTATCACGAGTAAAGCAGCAATTACACTTATGATTGATTACTTATTGAAGCCCATAGAGATGTAAGGAGGAGAAAATGTCATTTCCTTTGGGACGCCGGCCGGTTATAGCAGGCTGGCAGTTGCGGTGCGCGCAGCCCTGCCGCTCCGTCACGGCAGGGAGAAATACACGGGACGGCAATGCGTAAAGGCACGCGAAGCAGCCATCATACAGCTGTTGATGCCGCAGAGTTTGCGCCTATTAAAGGTCTGCCAAGAGCGCACTCACTTATATCGACACGGCAAAGCAATCACAGCAATACTAAAATACGCAATATCACATTCCAGGGCTAATAAGTAACCCTAAGAATTAAATTCTGAGGCTGCTGATTTATCGTTAGCTTCAAACAGACCCCAATTTCATTCCTTGTGTAGGCTAACTTCCCTCTAGAAGTCAATTTATTTTATCATTATTTTTTATAAATGTTTGATTCACATAGTAAGTATCAAATCCAATACGAAGCACAGAAATATTTATCTCAAGAATAAGCAAAATCAACCTTTAATGCTGCCTCGCACACTTCAGAGACTTCTAAATGATTTTGAAGAATACTTTTTTTTTTTTTAAATAGAACTGAGTTTCAGCAGAGCTGAAATGCAGATATTTCTGCAAAAAGCTCTACAACAAATATAGCATCATAGAATGGTTTGGGTTGGAAGGGACCTTCAAAGCCCACCCAGTCCAACCCCCCTGCAAGAAGCAGGGACATCTCCAACCAGATGAGGTTGCTCAGAGCCCCGGCCAACCTGGCCTGGAATGTTTCCAGGGATGGGGCATCCACCACCTCTCTGGGCAACCTGTTCAGAGTTCAAGCCAATGCTCCACCATCCACAGATGCTCTCCAAAGACTGGAGGGAAGAGGAGATGAAAATCCCCACGAGGGAGTGACGATGCTGTAGGGACCGCCTTGGGGTTGGAAAGAGCTCGCTGGTGTAACACGCTGAAACGGCAGCTCAGCTCCTACAAGATTTACAAGCAGCATTTGTTTTGATGAATTCAGTAAGGATTTCCTACATGAGGACTGCTCAGATTTGGAGGCGGTTACCAACCACCACTCTTAACGGCTTAGCAATTTAAAAGTGTTTTGTTTATTTTAAAAGAAATTCTTAAATGCTCATTTAATATTTGCACTAAAAGTAGCTTTATTTATAACAAAGATGTTTAAAACCTAGATCGCAGAGAAGACACAAGACTGCGGGTGCGTTTCTTGCTGCAAAACCTGGTTCTTCCAGAAATACAACGTGACATGCTGCACAGGCCTTGTTTGTCAAAACAAAACTAAAACGTGCTGCTTCGAAAGAACACAAATTTCATATGCAGCCATTTAAAAGCATTTTCTACCAGTTCTGCTAACAAAGTGGTGTTTTGATTCCAGCGCCTGCTTCTTATTTTGCAAATTGGAATATAAAGTTACGACATGCAGATGAAATAGCTATTATCAAATTCCTCCTGCTTCTGCTTGAAACAACCAGAAGGAACACAATAACATGACAATGACAGAAATTACGTTTTCTTTTCAGAAAAGCCTCTCTAAATCAGTTTGAACACGAAAGCAGCCTCTGTTCCTGCAAAGCACCGCTGAATCTCCTCCTCCAGACGCACAGTGCTCTCCAAAGGGAAGGTTTCACTCGTCAGAAGACGGACAAGGCCTTAGCGGGGCTGTATTTCGCATTCCCACCTTGCGACTTAGCGGTGGCTCTCTGCTCGGGTGGCGAACGGTCCTTGGTGAGTCCCCAGCGACCTTCTTGCGCCCGAACGGCAGTGCATGGCACTGGGGACGCGTCTCTGCCGCAAAGAGCGGCTCACGGTGACACCGTTTCTGCCCCGCGCTAAGGCCACCACGGCACCACAAGTAAAGTGAGTTAACGTGACTGGGTTAAAGTAACTTGGTTAAAGTACTGGGTTGCTGGGTTCCCTGCAAGGACGGGCTGCTCCTTCCTCTCAAGCTTTTCAACCGCCAGACACGGCCGAATACGGTCTCTAGGAGATCTTTAGAAACAAACCGACTGGTCCCAGAGGTGCTCAGAGTGCAAGAAGCCCCGTGAGCATCCTTTGCCTTGGTCCACCGCTCCCAGTTACAAGGAGGCTGATGGTGTTTGACGGCTCCAAGCCCACTTCTGCCGTTCCTTCTCCCCTCTTCCAAAGCTTTTCCAGTTCCAGAGCCCAGCAGCTCCCCGTTCTCCTCAGGTAGCTCTATTCTTCTAGCAAGCCACAAAACAGTCTGCGAGAGACTTACATTACACAGACTCAGCCGCTGCAGGAGAAAAAAATATATCTTTTTTTTTTTTTTTTCCTAAGTACATAGGAGAAAGATTGACCGGGACAATAGCCTGAGGAAGGCTGGAATTGAAAGGCGAAGGTATTCAATCTTTGACACTACAGCAAGAGGAGAGATACGGGCAGGCTGCTTCTCTTTCAGCAGGGTTCAGTAATAAATGTGATGTTTAATTACAATTTACTGTACTGGAGAAAGCCTCCTATGCTCCTGTTGTGTAATTAAGCAATCTGGGACATTAAATACCTAACAATAAACTCCCCAGACCGTGAGCCACGTTCACCTCTCGTGGAAATAAAGGGTCTAACCCAGTGACGAACAGAAGGAATTTTACCCATTTTCTTTTCCTAGCTGGCAGCCTACGCCACGCAGCTTCCCATGAAGAAAATAAATTGCTGGCTTTGACGTATCAGCTAGATAAAGAAACCAAAAGAAATGCAATACAATATTGATCAGTTAATGGAGATAAATTTGCAACTTCCTTTGACATCTCCGGAAGACAAATACTAAATCATGCAAGCGATCCTTTACTTGAAGCAAGAAGAAAAGATCCAAAACGCCGCGTTTCTGCTGAAAGCTTGAGCGTTATTGAATTCAACGTTGTTATTTCATCTACAGCTGAGCTGATTTTGTGCGGCTTCAGCTTGCACCCAAACTATGCATTTTCATGGCAACTGTAAGAAAGTACTCCATACTGATGACGGACAATGCAAGCTACTTTCCACGTAGACCGAGCATAAAATAAAATTTAAAAATCTCTGTGTCTTTGCTAGCATGGAGGATTTACCAAGAGTAAAGGCTGGCAGCTATATTTTGGTGGCTGTACTTTGAATTCCCCTGAAGTCCCTGCTCTTCTCCATTCCCACACGGAGAGAATGTGCCCCAATATCACCGGACCGATGAGACACTTCATGAATAGTCCCGCAAGCAGCGGAATGGGCCTCTGCCAGATCACGCTGGTATTTTCGACACAGGCTTTCGGCACGGCCAGTTTTATGAATCAATTCTCCAGCTCCAAGGGTGCCGTCCATTTGGCTTTCTCACAATGAAGGTGACCAGCGTGAGGCTATGGAACAGAACGGTACCTCCAGACGCCACCAGCCTGCTCCCAACAGAAACAGCCGCCAGAAATCAGTGTAACCGTGCAAACTCAAAATATGTGGGGCTTGGCAGGCGCTCAGAAGTCTCAATTATATGGGAGGCTCTTTGGTTCTTTTTCCAGGCGCTGTTATTTGAATCACGTCCCACCTTTGGCAAAAAAAAATTTTTACGCTGGAAATTTTCTACCTTCATTCCTCGGATTCAAAGCCCAGCAACCTTCCTCTTCTATCCTAATTTATTTTTTTCCAGTGATCCTCCTGGATGATAAGAGCTACAGCCTTATCCTCGTTCCTTTGCACAGATTTTTACGTAAATGCCATTCACCTGGGCGTAAAATCTCCACATTGCCCTCTTCCCCACCCATTTTTTTCACCTGGGACTCTCGGCTGGAGCCACGCTTTCACAAATTAAACTCCGCGCGCTAATGACATTGGAATTGCAAATTTAATTGCAACGCAATTAAAAGGCTAGTTGACAGCAGAGCCAGCCCGATTAAGATCCGGTAATATTTTTGTTTGTTACAAAACACGGGCTGATAATGGTCTGCACTATTCACTGGGTTGTGCCCAGGCTGCTGTGCGTCCTAACTGTGGTGGCTGCAGAGTATTGCATTTCATAATGACAAATATTAACAATATTAAAAGTAAATCTATGATTTTTTTTTTTTTTTAAAACCGGACGACCTTGACTTGCTCCCAGCTCATCTCCTTCCACAGCCCCACCTTTGCGGTCCCCCCAGCAGAACGATGGCATTGCTACCCCGTGCCGCGGCGACGCAGCGCAAATAAAACCCCGGGCGTCAGCCGGCACGGTTCACACCTAGAGGCTGCATTTCAGGAAATTGGGGAAATACTTCCTGAGAAAATCACCTGTACGTGGAAAACGCTCTCGTAAGCACTTGCTCTGACAAGTTACTGCTCTTACAAGTTACTGCATAACTTCCCCGGGATGCAAAGTTAAATATGGGTCATTATAAGCACAGAAAATTAAAAATACAGATGATTGAAGCCTGTTTTACCAAAGCAGGATGAGTTCTGCAAAAGCTGCATGTGTTTATCCTGCGCAATAACACCAGCCCAGCACACAGACTGGTTTGGTTTTGATGAGGACATTCGTTACTCCGTCACTTCCACTCCATCCAATTAAACGCTAAATAACGCACTCGGCTCAACCGCATCCCTGCGCCTCAAATAAATCGAAATATAAACTAACTTGCACTAATGTGACTCTCTCAATTAGCAGGGTAATTTTTTTCTCCCAATAATTAAATGGTCATTTTCTCTTTCCGGGCGCAGAAGAAAAGAGATTAAGTTGACGTGAGGAATTTATCAGCCTGCGTGTAATTTATACGATGGGCAAAATCCTCGCGGCGCGTTACCGGCTCTGCCTTTCTCCTCCCGGCTTACAGGCATCGGTGAAAGACTTGTCAAAGTTTTCCACGACTCCCAAGCCCCTTAGCTTCTTCATTTTCAAGCTACACGAGTATTTAAGAGGATATCTAAGAATCTAAACTGCATTTCTGCATAGCACGAGGTTTCAATAACGTATTTTTCAGTCGCCCGCCTTTAACGTCAGGAAAGGCAAATTCTCCTGGGAAGGACACAAATTATTCATTACGCTTCCACGCCAAGGTTTAAAAATAAAAACACTTTATGTTGCAGAAGTTGGGAAAATAACAGCTCAGCGTGAGCTCACGTGTTCGTTAGGACATCGATTTCATCAGGCACCTCCAAAATAACAGGAAGGGTGGGAGGGGGATGCCCACAACTCAGTGCGGGATTCATGAACGACTATTCCGTATTTTATTTCACGCGGTTTTATTTATTGGACGCTACTCAAGCTCTGCCTGAAAACAGACTAATGATCATTTGTAATCAGTTTTCTTTAGGAAATATCACATTGGATCTGTCAATTTTCTTGAAAGATATTGAATATATTTCAAAAATTGCCCCTGAGACGAAGCAGGAGTTATCCCACCACGCAGCGACAAGGGCGCTAGGGTCAGAAGCAGTGTCCAACAGAAAAGACTCAATTTTGAGTTTAATTTAATTTATTTTACCAATACTTATCACATAGACTTTGTATTCTGAAAGCTCAACTCCTGCAACTTTAAATATAACTTTCAAATATTCATCGCGTTGGCAAACCACGGTTTCAGCTCGGAAAACGGGGAACTTTAGGAAATCCAAACTTCACAACTGGTTTGGGCTCCCTGACCCTCACCAAGCTCGCCCTGAGCCTGTGCTGCCTTCCAGTCCGTATGCTCGTGGGAACGGTAAGCCCTGATACGTTTCTCCCTTACCCAAATTTGGGTAAGTTTTGACAGAGGAGCTGTAATAAGGAGGAAAAAAAAAAAAAATTTAAAAAAGGCACATTTTGCCAATTTTTAAGTCGTGCTCCAAAACATGGCAATGTTGCAAGAGTTTTGAATACGAAGAAAAATATCATTTTTCCTGAGACGCCTTCCTGGAAAAGACTAAGCAACTCCTGATGACGTTTTCCAGAACGATTTCATTTTGAGCTGGCATCTGTGGCAGAAGTTTAAAGCTCAACCTTTTACAGTTTTGCAAGCGACGGGGAACCGAAAGCAGGGCTTGACGACGCTGAGCACCTGGACACTCTCGAGACTGGTAACACCGCGGATTCTCATCCGTAACATCCTTACAAAACACCCTGGAAGTCAGCTTTTACCTCTTCTTGCTTGTTAGAGAAAATCTAACGAGCGGAGGGTAAACGAAGCAAGACACGAAGAGTTACGACTCAAACCTGGTGGCGTAATCGGTGGAACTACAGCGAGTCCCTTTGTGTGCTCCAGCAAACCCTTTTTTCGTTGAACAAACTTATTTCACCTCCTATAAACACGCTTGGAGAGACAACCGGAACCCGACGGACCACTGGGACAGCCTCCCCCAGGACTGCACGTCCCCAGGGGCAGCGGAAAAGATGGAGCCACTGGGCTCCCCGACCCGAGACCCTTGTCTGGGAGGATTTCCAGTGCCAAGGTTTATTTAGGAGAGTTAAGCAGATGAAACAGAGCAACAGAAGCAGAAACCTACGCTGAGATGTCCACACAAGATGTCCAAAAACCAGTAAGTATCTACCAACCCATGCCGCCCCACCTCACCTCGCTGCTTGGGACCTGCTAGCAACACGGGGGGAGCTCTGTTGGGTCCTTTCAAAAATGACTGGTTTTTAACATTTGCTTTTAAGAAATGGTTTGGAAACTGGATTTGAAACCGTGAATCTGAGTGGCCTGAAGCGGTGAATAACAGTAACCCTTCTTGGATTTAAATCAAGGCTTACTCTAGAGAAAGGATTACCAGAGATAAGAGCAGACCTGCAGCCAAGTTCCTACCCTGACTCCAGAAACATTTTGAAAAATAGAGAATGGAAATAAAAGAGTGATTGCCAAAATCTGTAACAGCAGCCCAGGGGCAGAGAGGAGCTTGGAGGATTGAGAGCATCTGAAAAAAGGATAAAGGGACTTCCTCTGGGCTTTAAAGGTAGGAATGAAACCCTAGATGAGAGGAAGGCAGGGAAGTGAAGAAAAGCACAAAGAGCAGAAGGCGTACCCAGCACAGCGCGGAATCGCAACGCGGAGCAGTGGGAGACATAAAAGCCTGGCAAACAAACCAAGGCAAAACTGGTTGGGTTGGCTGGTGGAAGAGAAATCGGGGGCAACCAAAGCTGTCCCAAAGGTCAGGCCGTCTTAGACACCGCCACGTGGCAACGCAGCCTACGGACACGCAGAAATAAAGCGGCAAACAAGGTTGCCGGACAGAAAAGTCACGCTGGAGACTGCCTAACCGAGCAAATGATCTTCCCAAAGCCACTCAAAGCAAGACTTCACCTTCAGAGAGGTAAACGAGGCGGACTGATGCCGTCTTAACACCTCAGATTTACTTCCAGTGCCTCTACGGTTACGGTTAAACCTTCTGCAGCATCCCCGGGTGAAACAAGCCTCTTGCAAAGCACGCTGCCACCACCACCCGTGAAAGCTGAGGCAAATAGTTCCCGTCTGGCTCAGTAATGAACGATCCCCAGAAGAAACACCCTGCCTGTGCAGAGATGGTAATTCCCAATTATTTTCTCTTGTGACCTTCACGAGTAAACTCTGCAGCCCAAGCAAATTAAAGGAGGATCTTCCACTTCCAGCCAGTGAGGTTCTATCCAGGAGGATCTAAAACTCAGGGGTTTTTTTGCTGTTTGTATGATTTTTTTTTTTTTTTTTTTTAAGGATTTTATTAATGGTGGAACCCAGAGGACCCAGTCCCAAGTGGAGATTCGCATCCTCAAACACCATATAACGCATTAAAAACATACACACACATATATATCCTCTCCTTCTGAGCTTCAATTCCAAGATCCTTACAACTGTGATACAGAGGGATGGATAGGTGACCTCCAGAAGTCCCTTCCGACCTCAATTATCCTGCGACTCCCTAAATCACTTCTGATGCAAGGTCCATTTCAGGCTAAAAGCGTGCAGGTAGGATTTTGTAACGGGCACCGGCCAGCACCGGATAACGAGTTTGTTTGCAGCGAGGCTGTAAGATGACGTTAAAAATCTGTGAGATGGTGAAAAAAAGCTGCTAGAGAAACCTCTTCAAAGAGGGTGCAAGTGGGCAAACAAAGATAACGAGGACTCAAGGAGGTAGTTAGCTACCGAGCAGACAGAGGATATGAAAAAATGCAATTAAAGTCAAATCAGATTTCCCCAAATTCCTGAAGATTAGTCAGGTGTTTAAAAAAATATTTTTTTAAAAAAGGAAGAAACAAGAAGCCAGTGAGCAGAGGCAGGAGATGCGTGTTACGGCCCTCCGTGGGCCAAAACTCCAAGACACCTTCTGTCTGCGACAGCACCGCTAAAGATCCGCACGGATTTCTCATCTACGCTGCACTGATTCTAGTTGCTCCTCCTCAACCGGAGAGCCGCCTGAAAAATTAACGAGTCCGCCTGATTCACTGAAGACGCTCGTAAAACGAGGGACTGGGTTTGTAGCTGCCAACTCCACGCTGTCTCCATCTCCTAGCGCACAGCAGAGCACGCCAGGAGAAGTTTCCGTTGCAATTTATGTGGTGGGGGGCTGCTCAGTTTGAGTTTCCCATTTTTGAGGAATTCAGTTAAGGTGAGAGTCAAGAGATCGCATTTTCCCGCAGCCAGCGGGACGTTGGCACGTCGGCCTCACCGTTACCCCGCTGCAACTCAAACCCAGACATGAAAAAAACCAATCAGTGAGAACAGATGAGTTTCCTATTTATCCTAAATAAAATATTGAAAAGCCCAAGAACTTTTTGGAGAACATCAGGTTTGCTTTTCTAAATTGACCCAGTCTTAGCTCGGTAAGTAATATGTTTCAATCTCAAAAGCAAACAAACCCAACAACCTCAACCACAAATTGCTTTCCCCCCGAGCAGGCGATTGTGTGGAAGGACACGCTCCACCCCGACGTGCCGCAATATTTGTCTCAAATTCCCATTTTGGCTGAGCGGCGGAATGGCGACCGCGATGCCACGAGTGCGTATCGCCCCTCTGTGGTACCCAACGCCGCTGGTGAGCGGGACCCACCACTGCATCTGTTCTCGGACGGACGTAACGCACAGGACTCTGCAGCGACGGAAGGTTTGTGGGAACCAGATTGCACTTCAGAAATAAACGCAGCCCATAATCATAGAATCATAGAATGGTTTGGGTTGGAAGGGACCTTCAAAGGTCATCTAGTCCAACCCCCCTGCAAGAGGCAGGGACATCTCCAACCACATCAGGTTGCTCAGAGCCCCATCCAACCTGGCCTTGAGGCCATTTATCACCCTGGCTTGCAGCAAACCCGTACGGCGCAGGAACACGTCGCCAGCCAGCTCGCCCTGGGGTACGGGCGCTTTCACAGCAGGGTATTGGGAGATCCCTTGGGATAAATCCAGGCTTGAATATTTTTACCCAGGATCTTGTTTCTTCAAGCCGTGCACATTTAGAAAATGGGCCACAGCAGCCCCTCGGGCAACGCGGAGTGAGGGTGGGAGGTGCGAAGAGGCTCCAGCTGCAGTTTGAAACTCTTTGATAAATCACACAGCACCTCTCCAACTGGGAAGAAACCGGTTTTTCTGATTTATAAAGAGGGGAGGAGTGGAGAAAGCAGGTCCGTAACACGGCACCGGGCTGGGAGCTGGGTGAAGGAGCCCCACGGAGCGTGCTGACCCCGAGGCCGGCTCTGCTCCCGCTGGTACCAGCGCCTCTGGTTTGTGACGGTCTCCAAACTGCACACACGTCGTTCTCAAAAAAACCCCAAAAGCAAGATAAGAAACTTTACGCTCATCTTTAAGGTTTCCATAACAACACTTCCGCTACTGACAGATTTCAAGTGCTGAGAAACCCTGATTTATTTTTTTTCCTCAGGCCTTCTAAGACACTTAGTTAACTTCACCTCTCCTAAAACACTGAGATGTTTTCTGTTGAATACACTGAGAAAGGACGTATTTTGTTCACCTGCCCTAAACAGCCACTAGATTATCCTACCTAAATTTATTTTCAAGTTACAATCTCCCTCCCTTGCTCTTTACAGCTCTGGCTTTCATTTCCTGGCTTCTCAAAATATTTTGGAAGTATTTCAAAATGTTAGCCAAAAAAAAAAAAGGTTGAAGCTATAAACATATAAAACACTGGAAGTGACCAATTTTGATTTATCCTTTTAATTAAAAGGAAAACCAGGCTTGGTGATAAGTGATAGCGGGACACACAACCCCTGCCATCTCTTATTAAACACAACAGACCAAAAGCAGAGGTCGCGATCCCTTCCAACAGCGGTAACATCGTTCCCTGTCCTCCCGTTTCACCCACCATAACAGCGCGCTTGAAAGGCAACCATCAGAGAACAAACACATTTAAAAAAAAAAAAAAAAAAATTGACACAGGCACTTCATACAGAAGTTGGAAGGCCACAAAAAAATAAGAAAAGACTAAAATTGATTTAAATTTACACACCAGGAATATTTTACACTGTTATACACGTGTACACCCATGTATACGACCACGTGCAACGCCACACACCGAATTCTTGGTAGAACGTATAACGCCATCGACTGCCAAACATCTATAGCTCTGAATTTCCAACAAAAAAAATGGTTCAAGGGAAATCCTGGAAGCTCTTCCAGCCTCCGGTAGCGGTCACATCCTCGGGAGACACTTTGTGAGGATAAAACACGCCCCCATGGAGCAACTGAAAAGTCCACTGGGCCTGATGTACCTTGACGTCAGCCAGACAACGTACGCGCCCTGGTCAGCTCCGGTCTTGGAGTTAGGAAAACAAAGATTGTCCCCAAATGACATGTTTTCTGGCTGAACAAAGAGGTAGCTGAAGGATGGGAAGCGTCCAGATCCCTGAGCCCCACATAAAGACGCAGATGAGAGGACAGAAGTCGGCGCCAGACGGAGGAGGTAGGCACTCTTCACCTACAGCGAGCAGAAGACTGAGCATGAACCAGCCCAAAACCACTCAAGATCTGAACCGGGTTTCAAAGCAGAGACCCTGCAGTCACCGGGAGAGTCTTTACCTCTTTCAAGCAGTACCACGACAGCGGGGTTTCATTAGCTCAGTTTTAGCGTGAAGACTTATTTGGTCCTTCCAGCCCACGCTGCTCAGCCAAGGAGAGAGACCAGAGCCAACCTGGGCCATTTGCCTTCGCCTCTGCATCTCTCTACCTGCTTGATGGCCACTGGTGGCAAGTCACATGAAGGACTCTGGCCCAAGCATGCGATTTTGTGCAGGCTCCATCCCTGGAGGTTTTAAGACCAGGCTGGACAAAGCCCCAGGCAGCCTGCTTTGACCCCAGACCTTGCTTGAGTAGGAAGAATGAGACCTCCTGAGGTCCCTTCTGACCTTAACTATCCTACAATCCCATCTTCTTCCTCTATCTGCAAAAAGAGGAGGAGGTAAAAGGGTTGTACAATTATATTATTACCGTTACTAATTCAAGATGCACATTTGAAGGAAAAAACAAGTATTTTTGGTATTTCCATTGTTACTGGTTTTGGAAACGTGGCACCTTATCACACTGTGCTCAGAAGCCAAGTAACAGCAGGTCTACACATACGACTACAGATCTCCTGTTCACACAACCAAGCTCCTCTCTCCCAAAATCTCTCCCGATTTTCCACGTTTTACCGGTAATCCTGTAAATACCTGGGATGAGATTGAACTCGAGGAAATCAATGTTTTCAGCTGACATCAGCGATGACCTCAGGATTCTGAGTTACACAGACCCAGTAGCATTTTGGTGTGTTCATCTGGCCAGACACGAGTTTTTGTGTAGTTGGTGTCAATACGACTTAGTA
This sequence comes from Ardeotis arabs, assembly GCA_011801015.1. Classification (NCBI taxonomy): domain Eukaryota; kingdom Metazoa; phylum Chordata; class Aves; order Otidiformes; family Otididae; genus Ardeotis; species Ardeotis arabs. The sequence continues at coordinate 46,370 of JAAGAY010003103.1, forward strand.
GCGTTTTTAACAAAGCGTTACTGATAAAATAGGCACTTCACAATTTTACTCTCCTCCCCCCTCGCCCCCCAAGGTAAAAAGTGAACAATTTCTTCCAAAAACAAACGCTTTTTCCATTTAACACACCAAGAGGGGCACTGCTAGATTCCCAACCACCATGAAGAACTACTGAAGGTCCTTCAGTCTCCCCAACCACCATGAAGAACTACTGAAGGTCCTTCAGTCTTGCAACCACCACAAAGAACTACTGAAGGTTCTTCAGCCTTCCCAACCACCACGAAGAATCCTGAAGGTTCTTCAGTCTTCCCAACCACCAAGAACCTTCATAGTGGTTGGGAAGACTGAAGAACCTTCAGTAATTACTTTAAGCTTCTAAACTGGGAAACCAGTTGACCAACACACGCAGGTCATTTTTCTTTTCAGTTGGCTGCCAGCCCTTCCTGATCATCAGATTCCTGCTCAGCCTTGCCCCAAGTCCTGCTCTGCAGCAAGTCCCTTGAGATGAGGGTCATCTGCCAGGGTGCACCATGCTGGCGTCACAGCCAAAAAGATCCTTGCAGGTACCACAACGGGACATCTCCTCACGCCCCATCAGCACCAGTCTCTGGGAGAAGCACGGACAGCCACAGCGCTGTTCTCTTCAAGCTTTACGCACAAAGCTTCTCTACCAGGAGGACGAGCGAACGCGGTAATGAACGGAGCTGGGTTAAATCCTGGCAGCTGAGAACATCCTTGCTGCACCTCTGGCTGGTGTTCAGTCGCTTGACAGAAAGGAGTGCAATGATCTAAAGGCTCTCCACTGATCTGAGGCAGAAACATCTGCTGAAAACAAACCCATCTGAGCAAGGTTAGCTGGGGAAACTGGGAGAGAAATGTGCAGCGAGAGGACTCGGGAGCCGCTCCCCTTCCAGCACCTACGCTGCAGCCTCACGGGGAGATGAATGCCTGTTATTCGGTCATTTTAGCCTCTTATTTAGTCTGCTTTGCACTGGGAAGACTCCTAACTCTGATTTAAGACCTCAAAAGCACCCTAAGGGCGAAGGAAGGAGAGTTTTCAGCTTCTTCCTGCTAGGGAGAGAAGGGAAAATAGCATCACTGCCTCAGCACAAATTTCATTTAAAATGTCAAGTGCATCAAAAACCATCCAGAACAACGAAGGAGAGAACCAAGGCTACGAAAAAACTGTCAGGAGGAACCAAACCACCGACTCCTCAGAGACTCTCACGTGCCTGCAGGATCCAGATTTCAAAATAAACTTGCAGAGGACATGTACCTAATAACGACTTCCGATTGTTTAACAGATTTTGCTGTTGTATCACCCAGCACCGTTTCCAAATTTCACTCTCCGTTCATACCGCACATGAGTGTAGCTCTCGAATCTCCACGGCTATCCAGAGCTTTCCGGCCGACACGGGTTGTGTCCAAAAAAGACACTTTCCATTTCCAGAAACCAGAACATTTTTTCCTTCTTATCTTTCCTGCAGCCCCCTTTGGGCACTGGAAGGCTGCTCCCAGGTCTCTCCGGAGCCTCCTCTTCTCCAGGCTGAACAGCCCCAGCTCTCTCAGCCTGGCCTCACAGCAGAGCTGCTCCAGCCCTCAGAGCATCTTCGTGGCCTCCTCTGGACCCTCTCCAGCAGCTCCATGTCCTTCTGATGTTGGGAATTCTTCTTATTTCTGGGAATAAATACCCTAGGGCCTGGAGATCAGACCAATGAGGGCTGCTCACCTTGTACAAACAGGATAACGTTCCCCCGCTCCCCTAGACAAGTCAACCCAAAAGGGCTGTGAGGACGTTCGGAGACATTTTATTCAATATCGGGTACCACCCACCTGAAGCATCAAGGTCAGAATAATTATTTATTCTCCTGAGGCTCGCTGGGCGATCACTGCTAGAGAAGAAGATGGCTGTGCGCTGTGAGCTCTTGTTTAAAAATCAAAGTTGATGAATGGGAAAATTACAAGATTGGAAACACTTTGTAATGTAGACGGATGGGATTTCTCCGTCAAACGCATTTGAAGCCTCTTCTGAAAACAAGAGCAAATTGAGTTTTAATTAGTTTTGCGCACATCAGGTGTACACAGAACTTTCAGGTGGCACAGCTTCAGGTCGCTGAGCGCAGCTACCGTTTGCAGCGCTCTGGCTTAATCCAACGTCTAAAAATCTGAAACGCGTACTTCTATGAGATGTTCCTTCATGTTTGCAAATCGGCGCGTTGACTCGGCTCGGTCAAAAGTGATTTATTACCGTCTGTAGACATCAGAGGGAAGCAAGGATCAGCGCGCTGACATTAACCGATGGAGGTAATACAGACTGGCAAGTCCCATTTTGCCGCTGCATTACGTCGCCAGTCTCTTGACTGTGGAAGAGGAGGGAAAAAAAATAAAAAATTTAAAAAAATAAATCTGATATTGCTCTCTCTAGGCACGCAATTTCAGAAAACAAAGCAGACAGATCTTATGAGCTGCCTACAAACAATTTTTCAGCAGCTACGTGGTGCGATGAAGCCAGTTTTCCACAGCAAGCCAGCCGGAAGTTTCGGTATTCCTCTTGGAATTAACAGCACATTAAAGCCAAACTTATCAAGTACCAGCGCACAGGGCAACGAAATCAGACCAGGAGTTTTGACTTTGCCTGGGAAACTTGGCGTGTTTGAAATGATTGTCACACGGCAAACGCTTGCTTTCGTGGCCACACCCCAAGGCGACGTCCCACGGGTGCTAACGGGCGTTTCAAGATGCAGGAGCCCGATTGTGGGCACCTGAGGCTGAACATGTTTGAACACCTCACCGCTTATGGTAGAAACACGTCCCAAAGTCATCCACGTTTCACCAAAATGCAAAATCATGCACCACTTATTTCCCTTTCTGTAGGAAAAAAAGCATCGTCCCCTGGGGTCGTTCCTGGGGTGAAACCCAGGAGCTCTGCTGCGTAATCGCCAGCACCAAAGATTTTTGTTCTCATTTGCGCAGGCTAAAAGGCTGCAGGCTTTTCTCCCCAGCACGGATGCAAACGCTCACCCCCAGGCTTTTTCCCCCCTGCTCCTCCTTCAAAACTTCTCCCAGATCTCAGCGGAGTCAGGCGTTTGTCAGAATGCGTCGCGTGAAATGGAGTCATCTTCCCATACAGCGCGCGGGACGCTTTCTGCTTACGTCCAAAACTCCTTCTCTCCTCCGCCGCGCGCAAAGCGGCGGCGTTCGTCAGCCCGGGCTTCACCGCGGGGCAGCACGTTTGCTCGTCCGCATCAGTCTGCCAAAATTTTTAAGCATCCTTGTGCCGCAAGGGCCATTTATTTGTTCCCCGGTCCTCTTCCAGGGAAAGAGCTCCGAGTGAGAAATTCAGAAGAGTTGGAAGAATCCAGCCCTAATTAATACACAGCAGACGCATCCGTGCCAGGAGCACCATCGCATAAATCAAGAGAAAGTTCACGCTGTGGAGGAAGATTAAAATTGCAGAAGGGAGCATTAGTTGAGGAGGAACATACACAAAAGAGCTGGAAAGGTTAGGGACAAGAGCTTCTGAAAAGCAGCAGAAGAAACAGAACCACCCACAAATCTCGTTCGCTTTGTTTTATCTCTCCGTGAGTGCAGAGAGAGAGGAGAGGAGGAGGAGAAGAAGCCAGAGAAGGTGCAACCACTGAACTTTCACAGCAATGTCTCCTCTCAGGGGGGTTATTTACTCCTATTCAGAGGAAGTCGTTGTGTTCTCAAGAACTCCCATCTATTTCCCAAAGGTTATATTAATTTCTCTTTCTTTGAGCAGTCTGAATAAAGCTCTTTTCCACTTCTCTGAGCGGCTGCCTTCCTCCTACAACATAAAATTGCCCTGACGCTTCTCAACGTTTTTAATAACACGTATACGACGTTATATCGAACGCGAGAGGATCGGAAACTGCACCTTGCGCAACTCTCCAGAGCCGTCAATGCAGAGGATGGCGATGAGTTTCTCCAGCGCATTGTATTTGCCATCCAACTACTGGAAACCTTCTCACGGAGAAACGCAGCGGGGATACTCCAGAGTCACCCGCGGGAGGAGGCCGTGCTCTCTAATAATCAGTTGATTACGCTCCGGATGGGCAAGCCCTCTCCGTCTGATCTCACAACTGAACACTGACTCTGCTAACGTGATCCACCCTCTGGAAATTATATTCAGATTGGATATTAGGAAAAAATTTTTTACCCTGAGGGTGGTGGAGCACTGGAACAGGTTGCCCAGAGAGGCGGTGGATGCCCCATCCCCGGAAACATTCCAAGTCAGGTTGGATGGGGCTCTGAGCAACCTGATCTGGTTGGAGATGTCCCTGCTCCTGGCAGGGGGGTTGGACTGGGTGGGCTTTGAGGGTCCCTTCCCACCCAAACCCTTCTATGGTTCTATGATCTGGGATTAATCAAAGGTTTAAAGCAAGTCCAAATCTTGGCCTATCCAGAAGGCAAACTATGTTCTGGCATTCCTGATCCCCGCCTTCCGCTCTCTTTTCCCCTCCTCAAGCCTCCCTCCTGGTGTTTTAGAAGGAGGAAATACCAAAGAACGCTTCTGCAACGCTGCTGCAGAAGGTGGATTCAGCAGCTACAGCCTTGAGACCCGCAAGCATTTTGGCTGCCAGCCCTGCTCCTGGCCTCCACAGCGCGCAGGGGGCACGGGGCTGCTCAGGCGCTGCGTGTCGGGAACGCAAGGGCATCCAAAGTTTTCTATTACTGCCTGGCTTCCATCAGGGTGGGGGGAATCACCATCAGGAGGCGCTCAGCTCAGGACCAAGCCTGGGAGATGGTTTCCATCCTCATAACAGCGTCAGCATCTCGCCTTGCGTGCCGGACCCCCCTTTTTGGGGAGGGAGAGCGGACGTTCTGGAGACGGCACTCATCCATCAGGGACTTTATGGCATCTCTGGGATTTCAAAAGTTAGGCTGAGCCTTACACTTTTGAGGGATACACATTTCAGAAAGGGAAGATGCTTTCTCCTTTCTGCCAGCACCTTGCTTGCCAGCTTGCCTTTCGCTTTGATATTTATCTGTGGTGGTGTTAATGCTTTTTTTTTTAATGGAATTCTGCAAACATAAGGAAATAAGGATTCCCCAAGCAGACTAGAAGCAAAGAGTTACTGGAGCAGGGTTCAAAGAGTTACTGGAGCAGGGTTCAAAGAGTTACTGGAGCAGGGTTCAAAGAGTTACTGGAGTAGGGTTCAAAGAGTTACTAGAGTAGGGTTCAAAGAGTTACTAGAGTAGGGTTCACCATTTCCAGCACATTTTAAATCTCAAATGAACGTTTTCAGTTTCCGCTTCTGTGAGTGGATGGCACCGAAGCAGGCTAATACGAGAGGAAACGTTACTTTGGCCCCCTTGAGATGGCAGGATTCAAAAAAGAAATCAGAACGCCAGGAAAAAAAATAAAATACGGAAACACGTATGAATTGTCTACCTAGCTTGTGTCTCAGGGGGAGGCACGCAGACCTCAATCATACTCAGCTCAATTATTCCACGCCACCTAAAAATTTATACGGATCCAACTCTACAAGCGCTTTCCCAGTGCCTCTTTCAGCAGCACAGACGCGTTTGCCGTGGTTTATGAACTGGTCTGTGTGCCAGCCTAGGAGGAGAGGAAAAGCGAGGACGAGGCGGCACAGCCTCGCGTTGTCACCGGAGTGACTCCTGGAACCGGCTGCAGACAGAGCGGCGATGGGGGAAGAAACGTTCTCTCAGACTGGAAAGCAGAGTAAACGTTCACAGCCAGCGCGACACTTCTGAACGGCACTGCTCAAGACCAAACCAGTGCAGTTACTGGTCACGCCTGGCGACACCGCTGCTTCCGCAAGTCACTCCTGCAGCCAGAGCCCTCAAACCAGTAAATAACCCCCTCAAACCAGCAAATCACCCCCTCAAACCAGCAAATCACCCCCTCGAACCAGCAAGAAGAAAGGGAATCCTCAAATCCCGAGGGGTGCGGAGGGCACTTTGTCGGGACGACGCCTGTCAGTAAGAGCTGCTGGGTACGGAGAACTCGTTAATTTTCTCCTGCTGCCCTACGGCCGGCCGGGCCAGCCGAGGCGGGACGCGGTCCGGTCTCTCGCCCGTGCCACCCCGCAGCTGGAAACGCACAGACAGCAGCCCGTTAACATTGCCATCAATTAATTCATTAATCCCTGGCTCCCGCCGGCAGGCCAAACGACAGCGCGCTCATCCTCGGAGCCCAACTGGTGCCCAGCGAAGCCTGGCTGCTGGCAAACTGTGCTGGGTGCATTGATTACAGAAAGTGAGAGGCAAACAGCTGCTCAAGAGTCCAATTAACACAAATAAGATGATAAATGGATCCCCGTAGTTCAGAGGGGGGAAAAAAAAGCGGAGATATTCCTTTGTATCTTCTTTATTTGGTTACCTTCAGGTCACAAAGAAACGCGTCCTCCTGTCTCTGTCCTCCCCTCTCTCCGGAGGCAGAAGCGATGGGAGAAGCTTTGCCGCGAGCTGAAGGATCCTTCTCCCCTCAGGTGCCCCGAGGCTCTGGAATTCGCTCTGCTCCCCACTCTGCCCTTGAAGTGTTTGCTGTGACCCAAGCACCAGACAGGGGAAACTGGAAAAAAGCTGGGATACCGGATTTCAGGTCTTCCTTTGTAGGGTTCAAGCATGTTTGTGAACGGGAAAACTTTTAAGCATTTATTATATGCTTACCTAAATTAAATAATATTATTTTTTATTTTTACATTTTACAGAGGTAGATTTAGATTAGATATAAAGAAGAAATTTTTTACGCTGAGGGTGGTGGAGCACTGGCCCAGGTTGCCCAGAAAGGCGGTGGAAGCACCATCCCTGGAAACATTCCAGGCCAGGTTGGCCGGGGCTCTGAGCAACCTGGTCTGGTTGGAGATGTCCCTGCTCCTGGCAGGGGGGTTGGACTGGGGGGGCTTAATCAATAAGCCAAGTACGTCGGCATTAACAGTCTAGACCTGTTGTGTACCAATCGCTGTAAGATTTTATTCCAGGTCCTCCCATTCGCTCTTTTCCAGAGCAACCCGGTAGCGAAAGGAGGGCACGGAAGATTTACGGCTCTTTCTCCATCAGCTCTTATCTCCCCCCAACACGGACAGACAAAGCGCTGCGCTGCCGTGGGGACGGGAATTAACGCTCTGTTACAGAGCGGGAGCCACGATGCCGTCAGCATCGAGAACACGGACCCCACCGGCGGGGAAAACGGCAAATCGTTCCAAAATCTCTTCTCTGGAAAGCTCAGCTCTCGCTCCCAGAGCTGCTCAGCCGGTATTTTTTAATAGCGACGCATTTAAAGGAGATCAATTTAACCACACACCGCTCAAAATTTTCTGTAACATGGAGCTGTAACTCCATGGACACACATGGGTTACAGAGTCCAGATCTCCATCACCACTGCCCTCCTAATCCGTGACGGACGATTTCCTTACATCTAGGAATCAATTATGAGCAATTAATGAAGAATAATTTCTGAGGATTGCCCCAAAGTAGCTGATAGGGTAGCAAATCAACGCAGGAGCCCTATTTGCATCCTATTTACAAACCATTTGTCCCGCAGATCCTCTCTAAAGGTAGCTATGCAGGGCTCCTGAGCAACATCCTGCACCATTTTCAGCTACGGTTGATTCTTTTTACCATTTCTTATTGGAATAGTTGTCTTGGAGAACATATCTGCTTTTTCTCCTGAGGCTCAGAACGGATTTTCTGGTTCACTTCTCCGTAATTAGATGCTTCTACAGTTCACCTAAGAGATATGACCCACAGATTGGACATAAAACCCGTAAATATGTATTATCCCAGCTTTGGGGACATCGTAGCTCTTGGGCACAACTCCTAGAAGAAAGGCCTAGGAAGGACCAGAACAGTTCAGTTCACAGAAGCTGGGGAACCACTGGAAAGCGAGTCCCACGTTCAGGTGAGTCAGACCCACATGGAAAGGAGGGTGACGGATCTGCTCGGGAAGGGCAGGAGCTCAGCGCTGTTCTCCTTCCTGCCACCAGAAAGAGTGGAAAGCTGCAGATGTAGGCAACGAGCCACAGAGAACTGGGACCAGTTAGGCAGAGATCAGCAGGGAGACTGGGAAAGAGGAGTGGCTAGACTTGCCAGGTCTATCTCAGCCCACGTCTCTCCCACCTTGGCTGGTGGCGTGGTGAGGAAGTCCCACCTCGGCTGGTGGTGTGGTGAGGAACCGTCCTTCCGGGAAGCCACAAGACTTGAATCCTGCTTGCGCCCTAACCTATAACCCCGCCTGAAACCTGGATCTTTTGGGTCAAACTCCAACGCGGCGACCCCGGAACGCGGCGCTGGCCAGAGGCAGCACACGGTAGAGGAGATCTGCGCTGAAAGTGAGGATACGCAGAACGAAGAGCCGCTAATAATTCTGTTTGATTTCACAGCCCCAACAGCACTCGTTCAACAGTTTGCTATGCAAATTTAATTGCGCACAAGGACTTAATATTTACTTTTCACAGGCAATTGAGAAAGCGAAACTCGGTCCTATATTCACATGAACTCAGAAGATACGAGCACACCAACCAACCACGGTTTAACAGGAGCAACCACAAACCAGACAGTGCTGTTCCACCGTCCAGGAGCACAAGGGGTTTCCTTGCTCAAAAGCCTAGGAGAAAGCCTAGGTTCACGCCTACTTTGGGGTTTTTTGGTTAAAAGCCGTGTCCCTCCTGTCTGAGAGCATTTAGAACAAATCTGCGGAGACCCAGCACGCGATGAGGCAGGAGAGCAGGACAGGCTCAGCTGTCGGAAGAAGAGCTGCTCCACCACCGTAGCAGACGCCGGCAGAACCAGGAACCACAATTCAGTGACACAGCATCTACGCTTGCTGTAGCATTAAGGTGCTAGGAAGATGCAGACCCTTCTCCCACATCTTTGAACCCTGGCTGGGACAACGCCTATCACCAACACGGTGCTACAGCTGTGTTTGAGCTCTTCACCTTCTACCACTGCTCATCAGCAGGTGAAGGAGGGGATTCTGCCCCTCTGCTCCGCTCTGGTGAGACCCCACCTCCAGCACTGCATCCAGCTCTGGAGCCCCCAACATCAGAAGGACGTGGACCAGTTGGAGAGGGTCCACCACTTGCCGAGATCAATTTAAAGTATTTCTGAAAGTTGAGAGAGATTTTCCTCCTGAGAAGTTTGTGTCGTTACTAAAATAAAACCGCACGCTTTACAAAATGAGCGCTTGCGCTGGCAGAAAGCAATGAACTTTACAGATTGAGATGTTTCTCCATGGCAAATACGACTTCTGCTCGCCAATCCGATGTATTTTAGTCAACGCGAAAAGCGAAAAGATATTTTTTCATTTTTGCTGTTTGCTCATTTAGAGAATTTTCCCAAGGCCAATTTGGAGAAAGCGCCAGTTCGGTAAATATTTTGTGTTCAGAGCGTATGCTGCAACTGACAACAAACAAAAATACACATTAAGGAAGAGCTGACACGAATAGCTGGTTAGTTATTTCGCCTACTGCAGCAGGAAACGGCACGCACACGCTCTCACACCGGCTCGTTTAACCACGTTCCTCGCCTCGGCAGATTGTCCCTACCTTGGCTCCTCCTAACTAAAACTGTGATGGGCATTTGCGAGGAACAGAACGGAAGGATAGCTGCTTTGAGTCTGCTTTGAATCTGAGCCTTACTTTTTCCTCTCCTTTTCGTTGAGTCCTTGTCTTTATTCCTACGTGAACACCGATGCCTCCGACTGCAGCGGCAACTGGAGCCCTGCTTCCAAGGCCCTTCACAAGCCAACTCCTCCACCAACACCACAAGGAAAAAGAAGAATAGATGTGAAGAAAACTCTGGCACCCTGCTTGACGAATTACTGATAGGCATGTTCTCCAGAAAAGAAGAAAAATTGAGATATTGGAGCAATGTGGTGGTCCACCAAAAAGCTCCACTGAACTGCTCTCCGTTCTTTCTAATCCCCTTCGAAAACCAGAGCTCAAAAACCCTCCCAGGCACCTCACTGTCTGCACCATCACGGCACAGACCTTCCAGTCTTCTTGGGAAGCCACACGGAGCAAAATAAAGCTCGCTCATGGTGAAACGCAGCGCAAGGGAGAACTGATCCAACTCTCCAAATCTTTCTGCTCTCTCAGTCGCACCATCAGGACCAGTCTCCTCACTGCTCTGGTTTCACGGGGAGGTTCTCGCTCATCCTTTTAAAAAATACCACAACAAAAGAAAGCGAGGTTACCTCCCGAGGGCAGATGGTGCTGGCAAGGCAGGCACATGCTGAAGGGAAATCCCCAACTCAGAAAGACACACCAGGAACCTGAATTTCAGAGGACACCTCGGATCCCAGCAAACGCTTATCGTTTTCTCTACTTGAACCCATTCAATTTATGATTTTGGTTTTGTCTTCAAAAAACTGAACCGGATAGAGCACGTATTGTGTTTGCTGGATTTTAACACCAATTCGCGCAGCATGCAGCAGAACACTTCCACGTCGTCGTTTCTCAGACCCCAACCCAGGACTCTGGGCACGAGCACTAATTAAAGAAAACACCTTTCATCTTCCTGAAGAATCCTGAGAGCACGGTGACTGCCTCAGGCTCGCTAAGTTACCATCACTGCACCACGCAAAGATGTTTTCACACGCCTCCCCGGTCTCTGGCTCATCTCCGGTAATGAAACCGGTGGGAATCCAGGGAGGGACGCGCCCACAAATGAAGCCCTGACGTTTCTTCTTCTGGCCGGTGACAAGCAGCCTCATAAAAAAGGGGAGAAAAAAAAAAAAAAAAAGAGGCAGTACCTGTCAAGAAAACCTAGCCAGCTTTTCTTTTTATAAGGCTGTTTGCCACTCTTCCATGCAGTCAAGAAATTTATTGGTAAACTGAGGTCATTTGATAAAAATTGTTAATTCGATTGATCCCAGCATATTCCACTGCCAGCACACGGCATTTGCAGGTGCAAACCCGAGGGCCTGAGAAGCCTTTTTTTCTCCCTCTCTTGAACAGAACCAGTAGTTTCCCTTCCAAGAGAAGGTATTTTAAATTGTCAATCCTTATTCTTTTGACGGTCCCACCACACGGGAGCCGGCGGAGCTCAGCTCCTTCTGCTGAAGACGAGCGTTCCCGTGAGCCTGCCGCGCGCTGCCGTGCCGGGTGCTAAACGGACGCTGTGAGAAAGGATGATATGAGAAAGGACAAATTTACCACACAAGAAGTCTGAGAAATTTGTTGGATGTTGGCCTTTCCCATTCCTAATTTGCCGTTTTGCAGGGCTGGGAAGTCAGGGGGACAGGGCCGCCGCTCCAGCCGGCAGGGATGATGACGGGATCACCGGTGGTCAAAGCTTTTCTTGTTGAAACTGGTTTTTCTGCTAAGCACTGCTAGGTTCTCTCCGCCGTGAGTTGTTTCCGCACCGTCTCGTGTACCCTTTTCCAACGGTCTCAATACGACCACGCAGAATTCACGGCGACGGTGACGGACCCTGCGGAAGCGGGTGGGAAACAAAGGTGGGTGCCTGTGTTGTGAACAGACCGATGTGTCATATCTCTTCCAAGGAAAAAAAAAAAAAGTAAAACAAATAAATTTTAAAGACAGAGAGAATATGTCCTCTGAGATAAAATGGATGGTTGTACTTCCGGAGATTGATGAGACTTGTAAAGAGAGGCAGCTCAGTATACGAGGCAGGCGCCATAAATAAGGGGAGAGATAAAAGTCTACGCTGACGGCAGAGCGGGACAGAAAGGAACATGGTGCTGTAGCTCCTCAGCTCCTCAGGGAACGGCTCACCAGAAGGTGACCAAGCAAAGCCAAGCCTGCTCTTGGCAGGCGAAGGTCAGAACAAAAGGTCCACACCTCTGATAGAAAACGCTTCGGTGGCTGCAAATCAAATAGTTGAAAGCGACGACTCCAGATAGCCCAGCTCCGGGTCAAAAACCAGCGAGATCTACTGTCCAGAAACTCCTATCTGCTGGTACCTCGCGAGGCGTTCGCGCAAAGCCAAGGGCAGCCGGAGCCCGGCGGAGGGCGTCTGGAAAATCACAGCTCCGTCCGGGGAACGGAGGAGGTGTTGGTGAAATCCAACAGCTCCGTCTCAGTTTCAGCCGTCGGAATTTGCTCGATATTCAGACAAAACTCAAAGTGAGAGCAGTTATGAAGCCAGCAGGAAGGGCCCTGTCAGCAAAACCGGTCACACAGGACAGGGCCTTCTCCACGGAGTCAGGAGAGCAGGGGAGCGCAGACCGGAGGAGCCCAGAAGGAAGGGTTCACTTCTGGTCGGTGCCGCTCTCCTCCTCCAGACTAAATGGGATAAAAGAGGGAGAGCCCAGCTTAAACGAAGAGGCAGAGGCCAACCCAGATGCCGAAGAGTCACAAATGTGTAAGAACATCTTTTTGCATGGTGGTTGCATTGTTACAACTCTATTTTTAAGCAGTCTTTATTTTTTTTAATGTAAAAACAAGCGACAAAGCCAACTTGGAGCAACCCAATACACAACTAGGGTTTCGTTCAGAGCAACCCTACCTCCCTTCCTTGCTCTTGAAGAGCAGTGGAAAATAAAATTGCTGAACTTTCACATGGACTTCACTCGATGGACATATTGAGGTGTTGACCAAACAGGGTACGATTTTTACAGTACAAGCTGCTTTAACTCAGCACATCATTAGCAATTCCTTGATTTTCTTCATCTTCAACAAACACCCTCACTGCCGGTGGTGGTGATGACTGGTGTCTCTCCAAAACACTCAAACAGAAGACAGAGAGTCATGGAATCACAGAATGGTGTGGGTGGGAAGGGACCTTCAAAGCCCACTCAGTCCAACCCCCCTGCCAGGAGCAGGGACATCTCCAACCAGATCAGGTTGCTCAGAGCCCCGGCCAACCTGGCCTGGAATGTTTCCAGGGATGGGGCATCCACCACCTCTCTGATAAGGAAGTAATTTTCAAAGCAAGATCAAAGCAATCTAAACAGATGAATAAACGTAGATGACAACAATGCCTCCAAATAAAGACATCCAAAACGTCGCCTGCAAACAGCAGTGGCTCCCCGCTAGAGATGGCGTGAGCTTCTCTGCACTCAGAAGCTACGCGCACCACGTACACGGCAGGGTTTTCGCAGCCACATCCTCTGATCTCACACCGCTCCGTCTTCCCTTGTACAATCCCTCGTTTGTGCCTTTCTGCAGACCATCAAGGCTCTGAAGACACCGCCACCACAACGCGCTTCAAACCAGGCTCAAAAGGAATTCCGCACTAATGAGCTCATACGATCGCTCTGTGCTTTACGACATACCATTCCAGGGACAAGATGATGCTTTGATGGCTCTTTAGGTTTAAAATATTCATCTTTGAAGACTTTTAACTAACAATCTGCTACGCTGCGCTTAAAACCGATGTAAACAATGCTGTGCTCGTGGAGATGCAATGGTAGACACAATAAGCCAAAAAGCATTTTTTTTTTGGTGGTTTTTTTTTTTTGGTACTGGTAAATTAGTCCACCACCACGTCACTCCTGGGCTCTGGAGGGGACAGCAGCAGCCCGACCCTCCGCGTAAAAGCTGTGTCAGTGATGCCTACCACCCTGAGCAGGAATGAGTACTCCAACCTCAACACACGTAAAGGGAAAAGAGGAAAATTAAAGAAGTCTTCAAATGACCTGAAAAGTACTCATTTTTTCCCCTCACTGGATTAATTCCTCAGCAGCTTCTTTTATTACTATAAACACCGGCTTTCTCAGATGTCCCCACCGCACAGCAATACTGATGACCCAGATGTCCTCATAGCCACAAGTCTTGAACCAAGAGTTGAGAGCACCAACATCTTTCAGCATTTTTTCCCCCCTGTACAACTAAGGGCAGTGAGATATCAAACATTTTAACCTGACCACATCAAACAAAACGTTTTATGCGACGTTCAGCACGTTTTAATGACCTTTGGATTTCGAGCTGGCCGCATTAGGAAGACCAGCCTTACTCAAAATAGATACCGGCTTCACACGGAGAACAAGGTCATGGACTGAAGAGAGACCACACATTCAGAAGTTTAAAAAAAAAAAAAAAAAAAGAGAGAGAGAATTATGTTTTCTGCACTAGAGCCTTGGAAAATGGAGTGGGAAGATAAACTCTTCAGTTCAAAACTGAATTTTACTGTCAGTGGCACAGTAACACCAGCTATTACAGCACGTCACCACCCAGACAGCAGAATAACGCGTCCTTCCTCCAGCGGCCACGCCAACAATCAGTCGATGTTAGCTCCCTCCCCAAAATGCGTTCGTTGGTTCGGCGTTCTGAAAACGCAAAACGCCGTGTAAAGATCAGCCACTTATTTCGTGACTCCGGCTCCTGGTTAGCGGTGGTGCGTGTTCAACCGAGAACCTGACTTCTGCTCTGCGAGTCCTCTTCTAGTGAGCAATACGTATTTAGGAACCATTGTGTTCCTGTGCATCATTCAAATATTGATAATAAATAATCAAGTCTTCTTTTGACTACCCTGTTTGTTCACCCAGAATCAATCATTGTTTCCAGGGATACAGGCAGAACGGCACCGGAGCAATACCTGTTCCCTTGCACAATGAGGTTGATGTTTCTAAGAGGCCTTCCCACCACAATTTTAACTACAAGCCCTCGCTACATTTCCCTTGGGGAGGCTCAGTGTTTTTTCCATTTTTATCTTCAAGTCATCCTGGTTTTTTCATGTTTTTCACAGTTCCTTGTTCAATATAGAACCAGTCTCCGGAGAAACCCCTCAGCCACGACTCCCACCAAATCTTTTTTAGACTCTGCTGTTCCAGGTTCCACTGCTGACAACCCCCAGCGCCGTTTGGTGCTACCACCACCAGCTTCAGCAAAATCTCATCCAAACTCAAGTCTAGCAGTAGATAACACGGCTTCGCACGTGTCCTGGGCTTCAAATTCATTGACGTGGTGCCAACCACTTTCAAACCTCCGAGGCAGCTGGGGAAAACTTTTCATTTCCGTGCACAGCTCTATTATTGCCGTCACGACTTATCCATCATCCGTCTAACACCTCTTAGGGAAAAGATGACATTTAGATCAAGAGCTGAGTGAAACGCTGTCCTACAGGCCCCCCCAGTGGAAGTTAACCCACCGCACTCCGGCACGACGTATGTACTGCGCAGCTAGACCCAACGCAGCTCTTGGTGGACGCAGAGTGCCCTCAGAGTTACACAGGGCCACGGCCGGCAGCGGCAGACCAGTAAAACCAGAGACAAAGCAGCAAGGGAAATGGAAACAAAACCTATTGTCCATCTTCTCTTCCATATTCCAAGCTTCACCCGAGACGATGAAAGCCTCTCGCCATTTTGACAA
>JAAGAY010003104.1:0-41216 GCA_011801015.1 Ardeotis arabs
TTTTTTTTTTTTTTTGTTTACCAATTTTCCCTTCTGTCCCACTGGAGGGTGGGGGGAGTGAGAGAGAGACTGTGTAGTCTGGTCCTGATCGGGGCTGAACTACGACAGTTGCTTTCGTGAACACACTGGGAGTATTTCCTTGCCAGGGGCAGAGCTTGTATCTCCATCTTACCCCGAGGGGGGAACGCAGCCTGGGAAGGTTACGGATGCCATCTGCTCTGGCACGTGAGAGGTGCACCCGAACTGGGTGCCAGGTGTCTGTTCAGTCTCCTCTCACCGCAGAACTATTCCCTACCTGATCTTTTGTCCTTCCTTTTAAAGACTTTGTAGCCGTTGAAAATAGGCGTACCAGAACTCCATCCAGCATCGAAGGTGTGTGCACACAAGAGGTGGTGACACGTGTGACATCACTTGTGTTTTGTTCCCTGTTCTACTAGCAAATCCATAATTTGATTGTGACCTGCAGCTGAGCACAAAGCTCCCTTTTGCAGAAAACTGCCCCCACAAACTGCGTGTGAGTTGACAATTTCTCTCCATTGCAGATCTTCAGAATTGTCACTTCTGCATGCATGGCCAATTAAATTAACTGCTATTTTCGTCACCTGTCAATCTGTGTTGTGATGTGCTCTGGCAGTGTTTCTCAGTACGCCTCCCTGGGATTACCATCCGTTTTCTCACCTTGTTTGTGAGCCCTTCCTTTCTCCCAACATAATTTTTATGGGACCTATGGCATGAGGCTGCTGGAGAAAAAGCCCAAGCAGTGGCAGAGTAACTTCTGAATTTTTTTTACATGCTTGGGCCAGGAATAATGTAGTAAGAATGATGTAAGAGGCAAGCCAGGACTATGGGTCGTAAAGCTGGCTGAGCAAGTCAACGGAGTGGAGACTGAATGGGTCTTGGAGGCCTTGTGCTCCTACTCGTGACTTGAGTGAGGGATTTATCAAGGGACCTGAGTGAGGGATTTACACCTGCAGCAGGACTGAGCAGCAAGCTGTGGAAGACTGTCACAAGTGCCCTCAGGTCAAATTTAGCTTCTTGATGAAACAAGGAAAGTCACAGGAAAAAATGCATTTGAACCCCTCATGTCACCAGGGATGACGGCATTAGCACACGCACTAACTGACATTTCATCAGGGACAATGATACTAGGAGTCGTATTAATTAATGGTAAGACCAACACTTCCACAGTTTGTCCTCTTCTTCTGACAAATGACAACAGCTTCAGGGCTAATTGGGACAGTCTCCTGATGTGACGCAGGTCTGGGTCAGACAGTGGTCCCCACAGTGGCCGGCTCTCCCCTCTCACACCAGCAGTACCCATGGGGCAGCAGAGCTCACTCTCTTCCCATCATCTGCCAATATTTGGTTTAATTGGTTTCTCCTTTTCCTGACAATACCTATTATTAGTAGCGTAGCATTTCAGGAGGAAATAATTAGCACTGCAGTCTTTGTGGAACATTTGACTGAAGGATGGGCTGAGGTTTGGGATTCAGGATGTTATTCACCTCTCAAACTCCCACTGAGAAGTGGGGACCTCCTCTCCCTGCAGCCTACCTTGACACAGGATTTTGGACACGCTCTTAAATATGCGATGTCAGGAAGTGTTCCAGCAGCTGCATCACCCCAGGCACTCCTGAAGGCTACAGAAAGGGTGCTGCTGAGCGGAGCTGTGCTGTGCCCCCTTGCTCCTGCTTCTTCCCCCCCAGTGCTGCTGCTCTTCCCATCCCCAGGGTGGGCAGCTGAACTGGCAGAGATGCAAGCCTGTCCAAAAGACTGAACCATTTTCTGCAGGTTGAGCTCCTGCCTTGTCTCATGGCAGGAGCAGACCAATGCCTGGGTTGATGCAAAGGGAACTGCAGCATCTTCGGTGGTGACACAAGGTTTAACTGGCCTGTCTGCAGCATCCCATCACAACCTTAGTCCAAGGGACAGGACTGCCTCAAAGAGCGCTTCCAGCATGAGCAACAAGAACTCCAGAAATGCTGACTGGGTGCCTCTGGTTCATTTAGGTGGGAAATGCTGTGTAAGACCAGTTCTGAGTGCTACTTTATATGAAAACAGCACATTCTCGGTTGAGCACTCCTGTTTTGCATTCTGCGTCCTTTTCCATTTTCTCCCTGCAAGGTTTCAATGTTCCCGTTTTGCTGATGTAAATACCCACCAAAAGCACTCACTGAGCTGGTGTTAATGAGCACTTGGCTGCTGAAAATTCAGGATTGCATTTGAAACGCTAGCAAAAATGTGTCGGTTTATTCCACAAACTGTAAAGGATTTCTTAATAGCTCATGGAATCATGGGATAATATAGGATGGAAGGAGCTGGGAGGGACCAGTTGTAACAGTTTGCTTGGGACTTTTTCCAGTTGGGATATCTTGAGAGGCCAGTTCATCTCTATGGCCACTCACTCAAATGACAGAGGAGGTCTTTCACATATCCAAGCCAAAATCAGTGATTTTTGACTCTACAACCTTCAGCCTAAATTTAAAAGTATATATTTAACTGTAACTACTATATCAAAATGCTCCAGATGAGAAATCTTTCCCTAGAAAATCGATGATGTCACCTATTAAAGCCATTTGAGAACTCCTCTGAACATGGCTCTAAAGTCTCAAGAAAAAGAAGAACAGGTCCACCAAGGACACCATCAGGCTTCCTAGTGTCCTATTTTCTGAGAGTCCAGTGCAATACATTGTCTTAGTGAGGAGATGAATAGGAAGATTTGCATGCAAAGAGGAGTAGGAGGGTGTCTGTGCTGCCAGGAAGGAATAGGACTATTTGCTGATGGAGGCGGTGAGTGGCTAAACAGGACATCAGTTTTGTAAGCACCCTTGTTTTTTACAGAGCTCTGTGTATCACATAAACAGCGCTTTGCAAAGGAAGGTAGCACCCATTCCTACCTTTGGCAGGAGCTTGGATGTCATCACCAGAATAACCATGATTGAGTTTCACCCAGGTTTGTGTGGCAGGTCAATCTCCAGCCAGGTCCAAAGAAAACCCATCAGAGTTGGCTGAAAACAGCTCCCCGAGCTCTTCTGGGTAGAAGCAATCAAGGATCCTACATTTTCCAGAGCTGCAGTTATTCCTTCCATCAAGTTCTTCATTTCATGTGATCCTCTTCTGCCTTCTTCAACTGTTTTACCTTACTATGTCAAGAAAACACATTGCTAGTCTTACAGCGATGCCCTAGCAGTTTCACTAACTGGCGGCTCTGCAGGACTGCTGGCACCAGCTGGGCTTTGCTCCTCAGTCTGTAACCCTTTGGGCTCCCCTGAGTGCAGGGTGGCATATTAATCGTGTTGTGTCTCCAGCATCAATGTGTAGATCCCCTAAGCATCTATAACATAAATAGCAACAGCCCAACAACAGCTACAGACAATATTCCCAGAGGAGACGATGTACACCCTGCCAGTGCCTCCATTTCTGCTCGGCATTCCGGTGCCCTAAACACCAGCCCTTGACTGAGCGAAGGCTACCCATGCTGTCTGCCTCTCCACAACTTTCCTCCACTGCACACCAGCTGTGGAGTTACAGCCCAGGCAATATATATTGCCACCATTTAAAATAACAAAACTACCGGGAGATGCCTTGAAAAGCTGTGCCTTTACTGCTTTTCCAGCACCAAGGATGGCTTTGTTATTTTCTTTGCTGAGGAAATCACTGACGCTAACTCCATTGACGCCAGAGTTACTCTTAACGACAAGAAAAGTCCCCAGGTTCCTGCTGAGGGAAACTGCAAAGCTGGGTACAGCAGGGTAGCGCTTGTACCTTCACAGTGGTTTTAACTCGGGTCTGAAAGCGCTCTCTGTGCTCTCCTACGTGGTCAACGGAGGGAATGAGAATGAGACTGGGATTTCCTTGACCCACTTTTTATTTTTTGAGCTACAAGACACAGGCTATATGCCGAAGCTTTAAAAGAGGCAGTTGTAAACAGAAGTGACAAGGGAACGCAGTGGACAGACGACAGTCCTGCTTTTCCTTTACAGGAAGGCAGAACTTGCTGGAATGTACAAAGAGTTGCTCCAGGACCAAGCGCTTGAAAGTCACCTGTCACCATCTATTAGAGACACATGATAAACGCTGACACAAAGGGTAAAGGCTGCTTTGAATCAAACAGGAAAACTCCTCTGAAGACGTACTGGCAACACTGGTAGTGGGTCAGGGCCCTTTCCAGCCTGGCTAAGAGGTTTTTGCCCTTTGGTGATGAGTGAAGGGCGAACGGACCAGCAAGACAATGAAAAAGTTGGGTCTGGTCAGCTGTGAAACACATACTGGTTTAGAGATTTGTAATAGAAATACTGAGCTCGATCTGAATTAATGGGAATGCCTGTGTATGAAAGCACCAGAAGAAAAGCAGGGCAAGGACTAAGTGCACTGATAACCAAGCAATCAAACTGGTTAGCACTGGGAAAAGTGTCATTAGTATCAAAACAAGGTGCAGATGAGTTCAGCAGATCACATGTACTCCAGCATGTACTTCCCTGCACACCAAGAGCTCGTTCCTGAAACGCCTCTTGTGCTGGTCTTCTGTGACAGCGGTTGGGTAAATCTCTACAGGGACAGATCTCTTGTGCTTCTGACACCAGATTTTCTTGGCCCTTATGGATGGCACAGAGCAAATCTTGTGCTCTCCTGTTCTGTATGTAGATGTTCCCAGGCACCCTGTTCTGGGCAGTGGCAGGAGATGCCCAACAGGGTCTTTCCTTTCCCAGCATGGTAGTTCGAGTTTGTGCTGTTTCCCTTGCATCAGGATTCGGACTGAACACTTGAAATGGAAAATTAAGCAGCAAATTCCTACAGCTTCTGAAACAGAGATAAATGGTTTCCTTGGAACAGAGCCTCAGCATGACAAGTGATTTTTTTTTTCTGACATTTTGAAACAGAAGCATTTCTTTTTGACATTTTCTGGATGATGTCTTTTTCCCCCATTTTTTTTCAAATGATACTTCTAATTAAAAAATCAATCTAAGTGGAAAGCAAATTGTGTCAACAAAACCAGCAAATGAGCCCCCTCCCTGCCTCCACCTGTGCATCCTTCCCAGCCCACCACTCCTGCAGAAGGCAAATACTGTATTTCAGATCAAACAGCATATTTTCTGTTGATCCTAAAAGAAACATGTCTGGTTTTCCATGCTGCTGAAACTAGAATATCTGCGAGCCTCCCTGTGCAGGAGCAGATGTTTCAGAGAGAGGTGCAGGAATCTATTCACAGCAGTGTGGCCCCGCCATACCAGGTCCAACCACGTGCCTTTGGGCTGAACCTTGAAAGTGAGAGGATCTCCAAGGAGGAATAGACAACTTACTCCCACGGGCTGCACACAGCTGCACCTAGAGATCTCAGGAGGGTTTTAATGCTCGAGAGCTGCTCTGTTTTTCCAAACTGGTCCCCTCCCTACAGCCCTGTACATTGCTCCTTAACCCACAGAAGGAGTGTGCACCACACACAACTGTTCGTATTTGCCTGCTGCAAAATTTCTCATTTCTACTTTGACCCTGGTACCAGGAACAGTTTGATACCTGGGGCCAGGTGAAGGCAGCACAATGTACCTGGTAAAAATGACCGCTGATTCCCTCTTCTTCTTGTCGCTCTTCCCCAGCACTTCCAGCCTGGGTGAATTACTGGTTGAGAAAGCAGAGATCTCCGTCCTGCCTGCCAGCAAAGCTCGGCTCAGTGCCCCTCCG
Organism: Ardeotis arabs; assembly: GCA_011801015.1. Classification (NCBI taxonomy): domain Eukaryota; kingdom Metazoa; phylum Chordata; class Aves; order Otidiformes; family Otididae; genus Ardeotis; species Ardeotis arabs. The sequence goes on from JAAGAY010003104.1 coordinate 5,680, forward strand.
GATGACCCATCTGCCTGTCACCACATTGCACCCTGCCAGAGCCCGGTCCTGAGCCCCCCGGCGCAGGTTTGGGCTGGGTAAGAGAAGCCAAAGTGCTCAGAGGGATACAGCCACCATTCACGCAGTCGAGGTAAGGCCAAAGGCATCCACAGGTCTCCAAGAGAGACATTTGTCAGTGAAAATCTTGCTGCTTAACTCCTGAGTGTCAGCTGAGTCTTGCAGGGAGGCTTTCTAGCAGAAGAGAGCCCCGGGCTGCAGCAGTGGGATCTATATTTGTGCACAGATAGGAAAGTTCATCCACTTTATGTATAGAAAACCTAAATGCGTCGTGTGTGTCAACTGCTTTTTCTGTACGTGCCGGCACGCCCACTGTGACAAAAAATATAGGCTGCGTTAGAGTCATCCCTTCTCCTAGACATCCCAGACTCATGCTAAAGTCTGGTTCCCACAGTGGCTGCATCCCACAAGACAGAAGAGCCAACACAATCATTCCCCAAAATATGTCTCCATCTAACCCTGCGTAACACGCTGTGAGTCACCACCACCTAGATCTCATCACTCAAAAATACATTTTGACTGTGTGGTCAACCCAAGCATCTGACAGAAAATTCAACCCAGATAGAAGTCAAGCAGAATTTTAAATGAGATTTTAAACTTTTGAGTAAACCTAGTGTATTTTTCTCAAACCATGATGACTGTTCAGCTTTGTATTATGAGGTTATTTAGCCTTCTCACTTTAATTACTTGCACTGGACATTGGGTCAATTTTTACACAAATTCTAAGCAAATGTTGAATATTTTCCAGCACCAAAAGCTTTTCCAGTTTGTCTTCTTGTGGCCTTAGGATTTAGTCTGCATATTAAATGTAATTAATGAAATACTGGGCAACATATAAAATGTAACCACCCTAGTTACAATTTTAAATTATAAACATAATTAATAAATAGTATTTTAAAAGCCCGATTTCATAAGCATTCAAGTGGTCCTCAAGTTTTCAGTAGCTTTTTCCGCTCCATCACCCCCGCACGCCCCTCTGGCAGCCGCAAGCTTGGAGCTGCAGAGGGGACACGCCAGCCTCATCCTCCAGCATCCACTCATGGACTCGTTTCCCACAAATTTGTCCGGTCTCATTTTGAACTCTCTGCAGTCGGCAGCTTCCACAGCCACCCAGGGCAGTTCACGACCTGCCACATAAAGAACTTCTTGTTTGTCTTTCACCCATCTCCAGCGAGTTTCCAAGTGCCTTCAGTCCTAGTATGGCAGGACTGGGTAAGCAGCTCCACTTCCAGCACATCCCCTGCCTTTGGGATTTTGCAAACCTAGATCACACTACATTCCTCAGCACTTCCTTCTTCAAACTGAAGAGTCTCAGCCTTTTTAGCCTTTCCTTGGAAGGCAACTGCTCCCTTCTCGAGATCGTTTTTGCCTTTCTCTGTTCCTGCTCGGTATGCAGAGACCTGAACTGCAAGGTGTAGGCGTTGAAATGAGTGTGCAACAAGGCTTTATACAGGCTAGGGTGATGTCCTCTGTCATGTTCTCAGTGCCCTTCCTGATGATGCTCAAGATTTTATATTTTTTCAAACTGACACTGCACACCGAATTGATGGTTTCAGTGATGTTCCCAACATCACCTTCCTGAGTTATACCTGTTACTGACTCTGTGTTGTGTAAATATGATCTAGATTATTTCTCTCTAGATTACTTCCCTTACATTTGTCTATGCATAAGCTCATCTGCCACCTATTTGCCCAAGGTTGGTTTTGTGAGATCTTTCCAGAGGTCCTCACCATCCACCATCAGTGTAGCATTAGACTAATCAAAAGAGCTTAAAACAAATTATTTGCATTTTGTTTCATGATATTTGGAGTTGCATCTCTTAAATAAAGCTGAGAAAGTTTTAAAACTCTAAAAATATAAAAGGACAAATCAGGCTTTTGAAATTGCTGAGGCAAGTGATCACCCTAACCTACCTGGTGTTGGGATGCAAATGTACCACCTGAGGCAGAGCAGGTTTTATCTGAGAATCACTTCTGAGTTAGGAAAGACTGTGTGGTCCCTGGTGCTAGGAAATTCAAAGTAAAGAGTGGCTCTTTGGAGCATCCGGAAGGACTGCCGGGAATTTTACACCACAGGGTCAGAGCAGTGAGAAGGTCTTGCTATCTGGTAGAGGCAGTCACATGTCACCCGTGATGAGCTGGGCAACTCTACAGGATGTGAGGAGCAGCTGTTTCTCCAAACAGTTTCATAATCAAAATATCAACACACAAAAAAAAGGATTTAAGTGCCACAGCTATGTTCTGGAAGACGAGCAGCTGCTCATCACAGAGTACCTTGTTTATCTTCCTGTTCTCCTTGTCTCTAACACATTGCTTTGTTAAAATACTTGCATCATCACTCCCAAGCACATGCAATTCACAAAGTTCCCAAGCAGCTGAGTTGATTTTCTGGCTTGGGACAAGGCTTAGATTTGAAAATATCAGTTTATAACCAAAGCCCAGCATACACAAAACTGAGCTGGGGCTTTCTAAGGCAAAAGGATTATCAGTTCAAGTCAGACCCAGAAAGAATCAATGTCAGCCAAACGTCTTAGTTCTATAAAAGACGAACACATGGAAAAATCCATCAAGGTCTATAAATAAAGCTCTCCAGCCTATACTGGGGAATCAGCACGCTTGAGTGCCTCTCTGAAATGCCTCTATGCTAATGCACACAGCACCAGGATCAGAAGTGTGTGTGCAGTTACAGGGCTGTGACCTCTTGGGATCACGGAGACATGGTGGGATGGCTCACACAAGTGGAGTGCTGCCGTGGATGGATAGAAGCTCTGTAGGAAGGACAGGCCAGAAAGGTGAGGAGGGGGCAATGTGGCTAGAGCCCTTATCGGTGAAGAGTAAGGCAAAAAAGTCATTGAGCACCTCAGCCTTCTCCATGTCCCAGGTAACCAGGTCACCTGTTTCCTTCCAGAGAGGGCCCATGTTCTCCCTGGTCTTCCTTTTATTCCCAATGTACCTATAGAAGCTTTTCTTGCTGCCCTTGTTGTCCCTGGCCAGATTCAATTCCGTCAGGGCTTTAGACTTCCTTACCTCATCCCTGGCTGCTCGGACAATCTCTCTGTAATCTTCCCAGGCTACCTGTCCTTGCTTCCACCCTCCCTAGTCTTCAAGTAGATAAGGTCGTCTTCTTCGAAGAAGTGAAGCAGAAGTTAATGAGAGGGTTCAGCAGTAGGAAGAAAAACCCAAACTGACAAACTGCTCTTGAACAGAGCTTCTCAAACACAGGACAGCTACCGGGAGCAGAAAGGACATTTTCACCTGAGCAATGACATCTGCAGTAAGACCGAGCAAGCAGAGACCAGTGAGATGTCATGTCCCAGTGCCTCTGGTGGGTGGGCTCTTTCTCCCCTCTGATCCCTTCTCGGATACATCTTCTCGGATGAGTTGTCCTCACTATGGGACTGGAACCTGTCCTTAAGCTCCACGATGGAGCCAAGGTAGCTCTGAGACTCCGGCGCTCAGGAGGCACTGGAGCCTCTGTCCAAGCAAAACCTACTGCACTGGGCGTTGCTCTCCTGCTCTTCTCTTCTCTTCTCTTTCCATGAACTTTTCTGGAAACCGAAAAAAAGCATGTTTAGTTTGGGACAGCAGAGGAGGTGAGGAAAAGCCCAGTCTGCCTCTAGACCCACTGCCAGCGGGGACACAGTGTGACAGCACTCGTCATCCCTGCCCTGGGAGAGGGGGTGGGTGAAGCTGGCATCACAGCAGCGTTGCATGTTTAGTGGCAGCTCTGCAGCAAAGCATAAAGCAGAGAAGACAACTGGTACGGCAGATACTGTGAAAGCATCACCACCAATCAAACTGTGGTGTTTGTGTCACCTATATTTGGAATCACAGCGTTACCATGACATCAGGAAAGAGGCATCCCAGAGTTTCTAACTCAAGGAGAGCTGTGGTCCAGCTCTGTTCTTCATACACACCTTTCCTTCTGCATCCAGGAACCTGCTTCCATGTGCCGGAATTCCCTTTACTTTTTTGGCTGCAACATCACACCACCCGAGGGAAACTTCACCCGGGAGTCTCTGAATATGCATGACTGCAGCCTCAATATTCCAGAAAGAGGGAGTGATGGGCGAGTCCCCCAGGCAGCTGCGGTGCCATTCCAACTCACCCACTTTTCCAGCAGATTTTGCTGTTGGTAAAGCGCCCCGCGGTGCAAACAAGGGCAGGCAAAATAAATACAAGAAGGAAGTAATAAACAGAAAATATCCTTTAGACATTTACCCAACAATGATCTGTCTGCTACCTGCTCTGATCTGCTTTGTGGATTTCCCCCTGCTCCTGGGCAGGATTCACACGGAAGCAATCGGGGCACTGTTAGGCCAGGTTCAGCTCAGCAATTGCAATTCTCTGAGACCAGCACCCGGAACCTTCGTTCTGGATTACGGTCCCCTTGTGCTTAATCCTTAAGATATGTAACATAAGACAGTCCTTGCCCTCATGCCTGTGACCTGAGAGGAGAGGACCGCTCTGTGGGTCAGTGCTGGTGCTTGCCCCATCTCCGCGCTGACCCCACCTTTCTCCAGCAGAGCCCAGCCCCAGGACAGCTCTGCCTGCCTGCCTGCAGTTTATCTCCTGTCTGGGAAGGAACTAGGAAGCAGAGACGAAGCGCCCTGGGTTTGGAATTGGTCTGGTTTTGGATCCACTTCTTTGGGCTGACTTTGCCCCCAGCAATTTTGTCTCCAGTGTCATGGGATTCTCCAAAAGGAGCATCCCTCTGCCCCGCCTGGGTGCTGCTCTCCAAGGGCTGCGCAGAGCCAGCTCTTACCACCACAGCCCTGTCTGAGGAGCTGTGGGCCAAGCAGCTTTATTCCCAAGGCAGAATAAACAGTACCTGCTTCTATTTGACATGTAAATGTTATTCTAATGCTTAGCTTTTTTTTTTTTTGCCATGCTTAAAGGTTTCTGAGGTATTTTAATCCAGTGCTATGAAAATGAACAATGTCTTTATCTGTTGAACTCCATGAGCAAAGCATTTATCTACTCCAGCTGTCTGCTAGAATTTTAAAAGAAGTAAATTACTAAATTCCTTAGGCACTAAAGCTCCATTGTGAACTGCCTCAGCAGGGCTGGGGGCGCTTGCTAAAGTTCTCAGGAAAAAATTGGATCAGACCCAGGGGAAACATCCAAAATACCTTACTTTAATGACAACGCCAGATACTGAAGCAATTATTTCGAAAGCACATAATTTAAATACGATATTAAAATGAAAGTAGCTCCATGGTTATAAAAAGAGAGCTAGTAACAGAAAAAAACCTCACTGGCATCCATGAACAATAGAAAGCAGCCCAGACTCAGATGTTATCTGAGGTGTGATACAAATATAACACAAAACCTCAATAAGTAGCCTGTTGTCCTTATGTCAACACTCACCTCACAATAAAAACAACCTGATTGCTTTGACTGTCTCTTTGTTCAGTGAATTAAACAAAGCTCTGCCTACCTCTGGGTTGCCAGACAGCCCCAGTACAGTTCCCCAGTGAAGGAAGAGGCCGGATGCTGCGTGGTAATGTCATGCCTGAAGGCTACTGCTATGGCTCTGGAGGGACAGTCACTGCTGCTAAATGTTGGTCCCAACTCTTGCTGGGCATATGGCCTGATGTTTTTCCTTTATTTTGCTATTGGTGGAAGGGACTTTAAAAAAATATTCTAATTATGGGCACATTTCTAGGTATGTGAACAGATAGCCCACAGTTGGGTCTTGAAGCATGAACTGGAAGAAGAGAGAAGGCTGATCCCCCTTATTTTTGTTGCATGTTCTTCTATGAGACTTCTAGTGATGTGGAAACACCATTTCCTCCTCAGCTGCCAGCAGAAGTCTGGCTAGCTCTGTAGCTCTGGGAAGAAGCCAGGGCTATGGATGGTCTGCATGTGGCCACGTAGCCACGACTAACCATGTTGCCCATGCACGTAGCCATGAGCGGGCAGGTGGCTTTGGTCCTGCAGGGACCCCGGGAGAAGAAGCTTGTGCTTTGATGGTGGGACTGGGACCAACTGCACTGGTCAGCACTGGGGAGTATGGAACAATCTGGGTACTCCGAGGAGGGGTTCATTGATATAAATGTTCAGACACATTAAGCTCTCCTGTTGGTAATACAGTCAATTAGCAACATCTCCTCCCTATACCGAGAAGAACCCAGGACCTAGAGCTCATTTCATCCTCAGGCAGACGTCCCCAAGGCTGCTGAGTGATGCCACAGGCCCTAACAACCACCCTGCACCCCACTGGCCAAAGCCATTTGTGTCTGGAAAAGGAGCTCAGAATGGCAAGATGAAGGTGTCTAAAATTTGCGCAGAGGAGTATTGCTCTGGCTGAACGGGTCTATTCAAAATGGACCATTGGGACGTGCACAAATATTCTCTCATGATTTTTAACCTCCTACTGGAGACTGCTATCCCAGCAAATGGCAGACCTCTTTATGAGCCTCCATCCTCAGAGATTTTCAGATCTTAGCTGGGTGAGGCTTTGAGTAACCTGATCGATAGCTCTCAGACTGGCCCAGCGTTAAGCAGGAGGTTGGACTAGAGGCCTCCAGGGATCCCTTCCAGTTATTTTGTGATCTGACTTGTGTTTCCTTACACAGGAGCTATTTCAGAGTTGCTGACGTTTATGAAAATAACAGCAGAGCTGAGATGCCACCACCACAGAGAACATCTCCGCTGTTGGCCCACGTGCCTTGTCATGTTGCCAGAGTCTTGCATGCTGCAGCTCTTTATTGTAGAGTAATGGAACAGGCACTTCCCATGGACTGCTTTTTCTCACAGCTTTGAATATTTGAATTTCTCTTAGCAAAACACATTGGTAGGAACATAATAAGACTTGACAGGGACAAGTGGTTTTGTAAATAAAATCAAAGTGTATTGTGCTTCAGTATTCAGTATTTTCTCTTGCTCGTCTCTTCACAGACTTAATACCCTGTAAGGCAAGGGAAGGATGGCGAATAACAGACACAGATCTATCACTTTTAATCAAGAATACAAATATTTAGTCAATAGTATTCACATTAATGAGCACCTGGGGCAGATGGACATTTCCTCCACAGCGAATTTGCCACAACATCAGAGCTGAATGTCAGCCCAAAATCCAAGATTCTTGGCTGTTGTATGCAGGGATCACTGTCAAAAGAAATAAATGTTGACTCAGCCTGTTTATAGCCCTTTCCTTTCCATGCTGGGACTGTTGATTGCTTTATGAGCACTGAGCTCAGACCCAGCCAGTAATGGACGCGGCAAAAACCAGGCTGCGCGTGGACATGTTGCACGTGCGCTGGGCACACCTCTCTGTTGGTTCTCAACACCTCTCTCAGAGTAAAACTCCTTGGACACCCCATGCAATTTCTGTCCCACTGAAAGCTGTTTGCAGAGGATGTGCTGCTCTGTTCCTGGATGGGTTTTACCTGAGGGGAAGCAGGAATTGCAATTACAGCTGATGACAGTTTTAATTTTAAAATACATCAGTTTAGTTAATCGTGAGCGCTTTGGTCTCGATTCCAGGTGGACTGCTGCCTCGAGCTTTGGCTCTGAGCAGCCAGAAGGCAAGCACCTGAGTCCAGTTTAACCTGGAAAGAGGAGCCTATGTATCTTGGGCGTTCAGTACAGTCACGGAGACCCGACAGCCCATCTTCTCCACAGCAGCATAAGGGCTAGGAAACCTGGGGAAGGCTCCCAGGACACAAGACTGTGGGACAGCCCTGCCGTGGGCAACTACCATGCAAAATTAAAATGCTGTGTACTGCTGATGTGCCAGTACCCTTATAGCTGTTAATCGTCTCCCTAAAGAATGAAATAAAGTTCATTTCCCAAAACCTATTTTTCCATGAAGCTGACTGATGTTGGCTGGACTGAGTCTCTTTACCAGATCTGTGACAAGGTGAGTGCCAGAGCTCCTGGTTCAAGTTCAAACCATTTAGAATCCTTTCTAGTTTTTTAATAACCACTTTTCAAGCGTGAACATGAGAGCACAGAGCCAGAAGTGTTTTATAGAGCTTGGCATGTACCACGAACCATGGAAACATTCCAGGCCAGGTTGGCCAGGGCTCTGAGCAACCTGATCTGGTTGGAGATGTCCCTGCTCCTTGCAGGGGGGTTGGACTGGGTGGGCTTTGAAGGTCCCTTCCAACCCAAACCATTCTATGATTCTATGATTTTGTTCCTGGGACATCAGCCACAGGACAAACAGAAAAGCTCACATGCAGCCAGGATGAAAACGCACAGTTCTTCATCTAGAATGTGACGTACGTGTTTTCATTTTAGCCAGTACTGAGAGCTTTGAGGTGGGTTGTCTTTGCCGCAGAAGGATCAAGTGGCAGAGGCAGTTATTGGAAATCACAAGAGAAGGACCCTCTCTGGGAGCTCGCTCGTGAATCTGCTGTCCTGTCATGAATCATTCAAAGCTGTTGCTGTGCCAAGCGGTGCTGTCGCTTGTCTTCCTCTGACTGCAGTTCTACAGTTTATCACAAGGCTGGTTACAGATAAGGACACTTACAGCATGCCTCCAAGTCCAGATATCTGCTTCCATCACTCAGTGGGTTGATCTGGACCATTCTGTCCTCACCACACTCCTAGCTGACACTTCCCAGAGCTGTAATGATTATTCACACCTTTGATTGTTTCACTCCTTCATGACAATTGGAAGTTTTCCAGTGAGACAGTGTGAGGAGCAGGAGCTGCCACTCTCCTTAGTGTCTCGTTGGAAATTTGCTTGCTGCAGCTTGTGTCTGCTGCCCTTTCACTGTGCACATCTGAGAAGAGCCTGTCTGCTTCTCTACAACCCCATTAGTTAACTGAAGACTACAGTTAGATCCCCCTTTCCCTTATCTTTCCCAAGGTGAACAAGCCCACGTCCTTCAGCCTCTCCTCAAGCCATGTGCTCCAGTGCCCTGATTGCTCCAGTGGGTCGTCTCCAGCTCTGATGCCAGTACCATATACTCTGCCCAGAAAAATGCTTCTCTGAAGCAGTGGAAGAACAGCACTGACAGAAACTTCCTCTCCCCTGAGGAAGAAAATCATTGTTTACCTGTAACATCATTATTTTTTAATGTGTAAATGAGGCCTGCAAACTCATGGAGCTTCAGTGAGTAGACACAACTTCTTGGAAGCTGTCTGTCTTCCTCAGACATCTTTTGAATCGATCAGAAAGTTCAAAGAGGTTCAAGTAACTCTTTGGGGAATGGAGCTGCAAAGCAGTTCCCGGCTCTGGTACAAGTTACCTCAGCAATTATAAGACAGGTTTTGTATTTTGACACTGTACCAATTTCTGAGCATTTCTCTGCCTGATACAGAGAGAGGAAAGTGAGGAGCCTCAGGAGAAGGAAGCATAGACTGGGCTCTGGGCTATAGTCCTTTGCAAGATTGAGAATAAAGCTTTGTAAAGCCAAAATACACCTTCTGCGGAGAAGCAGTGCCTGAAGAACTCTCCATATGCCAGCATCTAACTGTGAGGTTTGGAATGTGAACAAAACGTGGAATTCAGCAGAAAATGACTCATGTAGGAAAAGTAAGTACTGTGAGTTTCCTCCTTTTTTGGAATATTTGGGTCTTTAATTCAGTTTTCAATGTTAGAAATGTGGTGATATCAAATACCAAAGAGCAGAGTGAGTTCCTGAACCAAAAGGAGGGACCTAACTTGATGGATGTGCCTCCCTTAGCCAAAATAAATTTATTTGACAAGAAGCCAGTATATTTTGTTGACTCAAAAAAGAGTTAGTTGGTTGGTTAATCATAAAGGCAAACCTCAAGGAAGGACGCCACTGGATGCAGAAGAAATAGATGTAAACTGGTAATGGCCAAAATTAGGGTGAAAATTAGGGGGTCCTACATATTAGTGTTCTGGCCATAGTTTAACACTGAGCAAAAGCAGTTTTGAGGTACTTATTGTAGTTCTCAGGATTGCATCAGTCCCCACCGTTCTTCTCTAGTCTGGGCTTGGCAAGGTTTACAGCAGGAAAAAGCATTATCGCTCTTCACATAAGCAGTGGATCCAACTGTGATGCATCCACAGGGAGCCACGCTGCTGATGAGGAAGGAGGCATTTTAAGTTGGACACCATCCAGGCTGTAGCCATGTTAATGTCATTTCCCTTCTCCCAAGAAGAAGGAATTCAGGTGATGGTTTCCATGCTGTTCAGAATTCACTTGAACTGCTCTGTTCGCTGACCTTCCCATCGCTGGGCGACGCGACTTTGCCAGCAGAGACAGGTCTGTGCCAGTTTCCAACTCTGGGAGAGCTTCTTCTGAGGCAACAAAATAATTCCAGTCTCAGAGTTTTTATCTTGACTTGTGTGAGCGGTGCTAGTGTTCAGCATAACAAAAAAGTCTTTAAGTAAACCAGAAACAGACTCGTTTGTGTATACGCGTGGTGCTGCAGAGCTCTTTATGACCGATCGCCATCCCTCCTGTCAGCTCAAACACTCCCTAGCATGTCCAAAAAAAATAAACAACTAATCATCATCTCACTTCCCTGGGAGTCACAGCAGGGGAAGCAACAGCACCCTAATATGTTTGATCTGGAGTTAGCTCGGACCAGAGCAGGGCTCAGAACCAAAGATCCTGGGCTCACTCCTACGACTGGACAGCCAATACTCTCCTGTCCTTGGGAAGGAAAGCATCCATTTCGTCTTTGATTACCTTCCAGCTACACCAAGGAAGGAAATTGTTTCCCACACTGTGAAAAATCTCAAGTTTTCAGCCTTTCTTCTGCAGCAAGGGAACAAAAACCTGAGCCCTTTGAATCGAACACCCAGGAGATGCACTTCACCACCTTAGAGCAACGAGCAGTCTGGCCAGTACTGGGGAGGCATTCACTCGAGATTCTGAAGAACGAGGTCTAATCCTCCTTGTAATGTGGCTGTGACATTTACCCCCTCCCGGTGTCCCAGGGACCCAAGGCTGAGCTGCATCATAACCCCGGCTCAGACTGCTGAGAAATTATTAAGCCATTAGAAACAGTGGTGAGAAATTCTTAGTGTCATGCATGATAGGAAACAAAATTAGGGAGGTAGGACTGCTGAGATGGGCTCAATTTGAAACGGAAAAACAGAATCAGCCATGTGAAAGTCAAATAAATAGATCATAGAATCACAGAATCATGGAATGGTTTGGGTTGGAAGGGACCTTAAAGATCATCCAGTTTCAACCCCCCTGCCCTGGACAGGGACACCTTTTACCAGATCAGGTTGCTGAGAGCCCCGTCCAACCTGGCCTTGAACATTTCCAGGGATGGGGCATCCGCAGCTTCTCTGGGCAACCTGGGCCAGTGCCTCACCATCCTCCTAGTGAAGAATGCAAGGAAGAAACTCAATAAGAGCTGTGCTTGTGTCCCATAGCCCAAGGTAAAGCCCAGATCTTCTCCAAAGGACCTGCCTCAGACAGCACCAAGCGGTTGCAAACGTACCTGAGCTACACTGATGCACAGCTACAACTGCTCCAACGCAGGAGCCTATAGACTGAGCATCACCACCACACTCCTTGTGACTCTGTCAACCTTGCCAGCACAGCTCTATTTTTTCTTCCTAGTGTTAAACCAAAGAGTAGACTTGTTTCAAAGGCTCCTTTATCTGTAGGTCTGCCTGTCTTACTGGTGCACATTCAAACTGTGCCTGGCATGTGCAATTCTCTCTGTGCACCCGCCTCACCAAAAAAAAAAAAAAGAAAAAAGATAACATATCTCAGAAAATAATAGTTGCATTATTTTTCTAAGCAGGACGTTGAACACAGGATATTAAATACAACACAGATTTTGACCTTATAAAGCACGAGTGAAATGAGCTATAGAAGAGAGCCTCTGGATGATCAAAGTCAGAGGGAGAGGAAAAACGTATTTTTTCTTTTGTTTTTAATATCTGAAGACCAGTTTGCACCCCAAAATTCTCTCTGGTTTTCCCAGTCAGCCTAAGGAAAGCCACCAGACGCTTCCTTTTTCTGCATGGAATTAATGTTTGTGAAAAATATCTAACATCTGTGAAGCTCTGGCACAGGAGAATGACGACTTTACAGCATATGTTTTTCCTGGGCTGCGGGGAATCTGGCTTCTGCCTGCGGCACGTGAGCTCCCCGCTCCCGCTGAGTGACCAGCAGGCCAGCAGTAGCTGGCCCAGGGTGGCCGCAGACCTGAGACCAACTTGCACTCTCTACCGCAAAGCTCTGCAAGATTCCCTGAAGTATCTCCGGCCCCGAGGGTGGAATTTATTCCTCAGCTGGAGATATAAAAGAGCCAACCTCTTTCCTTGCACATTGTATCACACCAAACACATTTCCACCCACGAAGCAACACCCACATTGTTTGGAAGGAAAATAAACGGAGAGGCATCTTCTCTAGACTTTCGAAGAAAATCTATTGTAGCTACACTTGTCTCAGTCTGTCTCTAGGAAATTCTGGAGGCTCAGAAGATTCACCACGTGTCCTCTCCCAGCTTGGAAGTGAAGTGATGCTGCAGGGAATGATTTTTTTTTTTTTGGTGTAAGATTCACACCATGGTGGTGCAGTTTGAAAAGCCCTCATTTTCCTCTCATTCTTAAGCGAGGCTGTAGCTTTACGATTTAAACAAAACCCAGCCTCTGGGTTTAAAAACACGTTCTAAGTCCTAAATGGAGAGCAGATGAAATGCTGCTGTTCCTGGGAGCAGCCAGCTGTTTGAAGTGCTGAAATTGGGACAAAATCCTCTCAAATATTTGGAGAGAGCACGATGTTTCTTCTGAGACCTCAGGGCAGCTGCAGCAGACTGGGGCTCAGAGTCACAAACCCTTTGAGTGTCTGTGAGTTTCAACCCGTCGCACTGAGACAGCGTGGTGTAGACGGCAGAGCCCGGCTATCAGCAGTAGTAAGTATTCAAAAATCACAAGATTATCTGGTTTTTTTTTAAAAAAAGAATCCAATATGCAAATTAGCTGTCAGAGGGAAATGGAGACAGCTGGTTGGCAACGGCTAATTTAAAATCTCTTTAAGGCCAAATGACACTGCAAAGGGGCTGTGACTTTAGCATTGCTCCTTCATGACCCTGGCTCCATCCGAACTGCTTTTATGGAAATGCTTTTTCTAGCGTGAACAAAAAAAACCCCAGCTTTTATTTCTCATTAGCGACTAAAACCGGTCACATCTCTCCAAAGAGCTGGAATTAGCGCTCTGGCTCCCAGCTCTGGGTGCAGCAGGCCTGCGCTGCGAGGGGCTACGAGCCCCGCGGGGGACACACGAGCATCCCTGCGAGGGGGGCCCGGCGCGCCCCGGGGAGCTCTCAGCCCACACCCGCTCCCGGACACGGGTGGTGCCTCCGGAGCCTGGCAGGGCACCGCCGCCGCCGCCTCGCCGGGCTGTTCACCTCCGAGCCACCCCAAGCAACGCGGGGGGCGCGGCCCCGCACCGGCCGCGGCGATGTCTCACGGCTCCGGGGACACGGCCCGGGCTGCGCCGCGGGGGTCGGGTGCGAGGAGCCGGGCTGCGGACCTGGCTCGCCCACCCCCGCAGCCGGGGGTCCCCTGGCAGCGTCCTGGGGGACCGGTGCTGCGGCCCCTCGCTGCCCCGGCGCAGCCCGATGGGCAGAGCCCGGGCTCGGCCCCCCGAAGCGGAGCTGAGCTGAGCTGAGCTGAGCGGAGCGGAGCGGAGCGGAGCGGAGCGAGGAGCCGCCGCCGCCGCGCCCGAACCCCGCGGAACGGAGCGAGGAGCCGCCGCGCCCGAGCCCCGCGGAGCGGAGCGGGACGCACCGCGGTGGCGCAGGCGAGCCCAGCCCGGGCCGCCGGTATTTAGGGCGGGGGCTGCCAGAGGCGGGCGAGAGCGGGGCGGCGGGGACGGCAGGTGAGTGCTGGCGGCCGCGGCGATGCCGACGGGGCGGGCTCCCGCCGCCGGTTTGCCCGGGCGAGGGGCGCGCCCGCGGGGCTCCGGTTGAAGTTGTTTCCCGCGGCGGGAGCTCGCCCGCGCTGCCGGTGGGGACGGGGCGCGGGGGGCTCCCCCGCCGGGGCCCCCGGCACCGCGCCCGGACCGCGCCCCGCCGCTTGCGGGTTGGAGCCCGGGGCTGGGGCCGGGGGCGGCGGGGGGGAGTTGGGCAGGAGATGGAGGCCGGGGCCTGCGGCGGGGGGCGAGCAGAGCGCCCGCGGCTGCTGAGCGCCGGGAGCGGGGCTGGTCCTGCGCGTTCATCGCGGCGGGGCCGTGCCCTCACCGCAGCTCAGAGTTGTAAACGGATGCTGGGGGTCTGTTCCCCCAGGTGCCGGGGGACAGCGGGTGAATGAAGCGAGCACTTTGAAAGTGTAAATTTATGGGGCTTCCTCTGGAGAAAGCTTTGGGTGAGGCAGCTCTGAGATTTGTCCTGCTGCGGCTGTCCCGGCAGTATCCCACGCCAGCTGCGTTTCTGTACCACCAGCGACCCAGCTGCCTGGCTTCCTCCTCACTCCTTCTCCAGGCATGATGGTGACCGAGTGTCACCTCCCTTTAGGTGCTAGCACGAGTCTCCACCGTAACCTTACGCTCCTGGAGTCCTCACCTTTCCACGCTTACGTACCTGCCGGGATGCCAGCCAGGATTTCCACAGCAGAGCCCACTGCTTTCTCACTTGGAGACAAGGGATGGCCACCATGTCATGTCTTGCAGCAAATTATGAGTGTGAAGCACTTTTGGGATGAGCTTTTGTACCACAGCAAAGAGCAGGAGCCAGCCGAGAAGGACCGCCAGCATCGCCCTGCCATCATGACGTGGTCCTGATTTTTCCAGGAAATGTGGGCAGCAATGCATGAGACTTGAACAAGGACTTCAAGGGGAATAATGTTTCCCCAGAAAGTCAGTCCCTTTCCCAGTTATGAGCCTGACATAAACTCCACGGAAGGAACTTCCTTCGCAAAATAAGTGGACAACTGATTTCAGAGTGGTGGGAATTACTTCGCCAGTAATTGTAACTTCCTCATCGCTGGAACTCTTGTTGATGGAGTGTTAAACAGATTATTCCAGGAAGCAATGGCTGGGATCTGTGAGGTTTGCTTTTGTTTTTCATGTTCCCTCCCAAAGTTAAGGTGGCATCACAGCAAACGATTTAGGCTGTACATCATGCATGCGTTCTAGCCCAGACATCTCTGCTGATTCAGTTTATTCCCATACATCGCTGTTCTGATGATTCTCACTGCTTTCCCCTGATCTCTTCTCGTGTGGCCCGTATCTTCTTGGGAACAGTGCCCAAAGCTGAACACAGGGCTCCGATTGGGCCTTGTCCAAGGGGAACAGAACAAAATCTATTGGAGGTCTTATTCCCAGTTACACACCTGCCAAGGTCTTTGCCATTTTGCCAGGGTACAATATCACTGCCACTGCCGACAGTGCGTGTTGGCCCTACGCTGTGCAGAGCTTTTACCAAGCTGGTCACCCTCCATCACACAACAGGGCAGCCGCTCATTTCTACCTGAACTAAATACTTTGCACTTGTTCTTAAACTCAAGTTTAACCTTCTTAATCCTGTGCCCCTGTGTGCTGGAACCCCTCTGGTGTCATGTCACTGGATGAAGCATGCCATCCACTTCATCACCCAAACCATTACTGGTTTGGGCCTCCTTGTTCCCGTCACAGCGCAACTGCTGCGTGTTTCATTCTGCATGTGTGTTGGTTAAATGCCTGTCTGCTCTCGGACACATCTAGCTGCCAGCTCAAGGTCATTCAAGCAAAAGTTGTTCCCAGTTTCTTCCTGAATTGCCTCCAGGGCAGAGGGAAGCAGGGTGGATGAGTGCTTCTTCCCAGAACTGTAAGACCATGTTTCTGCAAATGTGCATTTCTGACTGTATTTCCTAGGTGAGGAGGTGCTGCACGACAGGTCAGTGTGCTGCCTCCTGAAGCAGCCTCATTCTCTGTATTGGCAACAAGAGGGTGTGCTCTGATTAAATGTCTGTCGTTAGACAGATCAATTCTACCATCACAGCTTCTATTTTTAAGGCTTGACTGTTTATTTAAGTGCAAGTATCAGCACATCAACCAATGCTTTCCAAATCCCTCTCCAGGCAAAGCTGTAGGATACTTTCTGGAACAAATGTAATTCTTCTTGACTTCTGGACTGCAGAAGAGGTCAGGCAAGGAAAAATGGCTGAAGCGTAGAAGTGAAACTTGGTCTGTGTGGGTGGCCCTGAGAAATCCACTGTGCTCAGAGATGAAGCCTCACAGGAATGGAGGGGCACACTGAGACCAAGTCAAATAAAGCATCAGTGGGTGATCCGCAGAGCACAGCGCAGTGCTGAACTGAGCAAGAATAGTTTGGATGAGACCCGCAAGAACTTCAGCGTTACAGATTCCAGCTGATGCTAAAAGTGCCGAGGTTTGGGCACTGAGGACTTTGAATGCACTGGGCTTTTCCAGAGCACTCAGGATGAGCCTACTTCCCATTGCTCCACTGAATGAATGCTAACATTTTGTTGACCTAAAAATATAAGGAATTAGAACATCATTAAACGCTTGGAAAAGTCCCTGAAAACAATCCAGAGGCACTCAGTAGGAAGCTGTAACAGCGATTCCCCATCCTTTTCTAAACAGGCTCCAGTACCTGATACTCCCCAGGTTCTCGGGAGACCCCTGCCCGATCTCTGTCCCCGCTCCGGCTCTCCTGCCGTCTGCCACCGCCTCCAGGCGCCAGGCTCGGCTTGCAGGTTCAAGTTGGGCTTTTATGTGCCAGAGTCACTCCAGGCTTCTTTTGCAAGTACTGGGAAGAAATGGACACCACCTAAAACAGGCTTCTAGGACAGGAGGGGAAGTAACCTCCAGGGAGGGAGCCTGAGACGATTAGCCGCTCTTCAGATGTCAGATGTGCCAGGTCAGGCCTTCTGCATCAGTCAGACCGCCCAGGTCAGAGCCAGTGGCACTCTGCCGTCCCAGATCCCACCTGGCAGGCACTTGGGACACAGTCTGCGTTACAATTTCACTCCCCCCTGTATTTCATTGGCCCTTACAATTCCACTTATTGTATGACATTGGATAATAATAGGAGAGGAAACATGAGAAATAAAAAGTTTATTGGAGATTTTGCATTGTGCATGTTTGTCATCAGAGACTTCACAGCTGAGGCAGTCTAGAGCTAAGCGCCCTAGCCCTGCTCCCTCCAAAGAAATGCTCGGTAACACACTGTAGAGTATGTTTTTGCAGAGTAGTATTTGCCAGCATCACTGCCCACTAAATCCCAACCCTTGTGTTTGATAAAATATTTAGTTCTAAGGCGTAACAGCATTTGTAACTTGGTAGTTAGCAATGGGTTGGATAGCTAATACGTGTTGGCTGTGCATAGAGGCAAGAGAGAAAAAATATCAATACTTCTTGAAAGCTGAGCAAAAACATAAGATGGGAAGAGGGGAGAGAAGTTGTTAAACATTACCAATATTTGCTTGCCAACTATCATAGTAGCTTATTTAAAATGGGAAGAGTTCTGTATACAATTTATCAGAAACAAAACAACATACCTGATTTACTTTGAAATATTCGCAGTAATCCTAGCATTAGAGATGTAGTTATGCTGCATGAGCCATGCCGGAGAGAGCACACGCAGTGGCACGTGTACTTCCACAGAAACATGAATTCCTTTGTACCAGCTCCCCTTACAGTCAAAAAAGAGAGATGCTCGGCCCTAAGGGGCTCAGCTGCCTGTCGGGGCTGACCGGCTCTGACGGAGCTTTAGATGTCTCGGCGGACTGCGCCGAACCCTGCCTTAACTTTGTTATTTTGTGATGTGTCACTGAAGTCAGGGGCAAGGAGAGGAATGTTGAAAATGGTGCTCATATTACTGATTTTATAACCAGTGGAAAATGTTATATCCATAGCAAACTGATGCATCAGTATAGAGCTGATGTAATAAACCAAAGAAAATACTTTTTTTTTCTAACAAAAAGCTTAGAAAATATACAGTTTATTGTATTATAGCTTAACACAATGCAGTGTTACCGATAACAGTTAATCTATACTTAATGGTATTTGAAGTTTGTAATTCCCCTGTCTTGGTTGGACAACTCGTTAAGTGCGACAGCACACTGAATTCAGAAATACTGATGAAGACATCTGTCCTGGTTCTGGCTAGGATAGAGTTAATATTCACCTGAGCTGGGTGGAGAACTGGAGCTGGTAGCCCCTATGGCTGGGGCACTGCTGGGATAATTAACTAATTAGCTAACAGCTGGGGTTAATTTACCCAAATGAGCCCAAGGGCTGTTCCATCCCATCTGACACCATGCTCAGTGTGTCGGTGAGGAGGGTGCTGAGAGGAGCCTCCTGCTGCTTGGAAGAAGCCAGGTGTGGGGATTTGTTGTAAGCCATTCTACTGTATTTGTATTCCATCACTGTTTTGTTTTCTTCTGTTATTGCTGTTAAATTTACTTTTTGTTCAATTTCAACCCACGTGTTTTTGCTGGTTTTTTTTTTTGTTTACCAGTTTTCCCTTCTGTCCCACTGGAGGGTGGGGGGAGTGAGAGAGAGCCTGCGTAGTCTGGTCCCGATCGGGGCTGAACTACAACACCATCTGAGAGCAAAGAAAGGTCAGGAGGGTGCAAACTAACTATGACTGGAGCGGTAGAGCTCTGTTTTGTGAAATATGTTCTGGTATTAAAAAGGTGTTTGATGTTGATGCAAAATACACCTGACATCTCAAAAACATCTTGAATAATCAGAATAACCAGTCTAGCCAGTAACATAGTGGACTTGATACTCCCTACACACATGAGAAGTTCAGGTGCAAACTCATGCTCTTGTTGATTCAGCTCAGAGTCTGAAGAATTTTTCATCATTTGCTCTCCTAACAGAGGTACGTGCAAAACCCAGGAATCAAGATCCTGCATGAAATGTCAGGGTGGCATCAGTGAGTGAAAGGCCCTCCCCAGATGCAGAGAGGGGTGAGCAGGGCTGCGTGTGTGTCTAGAAGCACGTGCCTACGCTGGCTGGTGTTTGCAGCGCCTGTCTGGCACGTGGGTCGGAGGAATTCGCCCTCCGCGCTGCGCTGGGGCAGGACCTGGTGCTGTCGGCCTGCAGCACACAGCCCTGCTCAGGGGCTGCGCAGGAGGGAGAGGACGCTGAGGCTGTGAGCAGCACCTGTTTCCTCCTGCCAGCGAAAGTGGTCCTGAGCTCTGCAGTGCTGAACTGTGCTCCGTCGTCCCTGGCTGGAGCATGAGGCAGTGGAGGAGCTGGAGCTAGAGATGCAGGAAACATCACTGCCACGCACATCAGTGGGGAGGGACAGAGAAGCACAGAAGGACCTTGCCGTGAGTGCTGCATGGCTTTCCCGTGGTCTTGAGGGCCACTGCTTCCTGCAGGTGCTCTTGGCTTCTCCCAAAACCTGTGACATCCTTCCAGCTCACGATCCTTGCTTGAGCAGAACACAAATGACCAATTGCAGTTGTGCTCATCCCTCTCTCCCAGGGATGTGGCAACTTGTCTCGGCGCAACAGGGACACTTGTGTAGATTCCCCTTGTTTGGCTCTGAGTTTAGCTTATGTGGGCAGTGTTGAAATCATCCCCTCGTTATGGGGAAACTTACTTCTGTTCTAGGTTACTCTGCTTTCTTTTTTAAGGTGATAACTAAGCTCAAAGGGCACATTAGCTTGTGGACAGGGAGTAACCAAACTGCAGTTCTTAAACGAATCCCCCCAAGAACTGTTCGTGCTTTTTGTGGTGGCAATGTGGCAGTCTCCTCAGTACAGAGTGCAACCTAATCCTACTTTATAGTGCAAGGTCCATATATATTTTACTTCCTGTCAGGTTTATTCTCTCTTATTTATAGCTTTTGCAAAATGTTATGTATTTCAGGCAGTTTAATCCAAAGCTAGGAAAGTGGTTAGGACTGGTTACTTTTGCAGCATATCCAGTCCTTTATACTGATGCATGCAAACCTATTCACATGACATTTTACAGATTTTACCAATTTTTTACTTTTACACAGACTCTGCCTTTTCTGTGGCTCTCATTTTTCAGTGCAATGTACTATGGCATTGCCATGTTTTTCTCCCAGAAGCTGCATGCTGATTGATTATGATCTATGGACTGGCAGATTCTTATAGCTTATTCTAAAATCATTTCATGATGTTTGAACAGAGTTCTCATCTCCAAGCTGGACTCTGCAGGTGCGCTTATGCTGCATGCTTGAGCCCATTGTCCCAAATATGCAAGAACTTACTCAAAATTTTCTCCCTCTTCTGAGTTGTTCTCTGAAATGCATCTCTCGCAGGTGCGATTCCTGGTAGGAGTGGCGCCCGGTGTTCGCCAGCTCACACAGGGAGTAGCTTTAGTTCAGCATTACAGAATATACCTGTTTTATTTAGGTAAGATAGCAGACTCTACATTTAAATGACAAATTAGAATGGGGTACAAAAAGATGGGAGAGCAAATGGATTTTCAGTAGGTTGCTGAAATTCAGCTCTGTTCTCAGCCATCCCTTTGCAATTCCCCTGGTTGTTACCCAGCTACAAGGGGAGAGAATGAAATCTCCAATTCCTCTAACTTCAGCGTGAACGTAAAGGGAACGTTCAACTTATTAAAAGGCATTTCATCTTGTTCTCTTTTTTTTTTTTTTTCCTGTTCTATTCAGGGAAAGAGCAAATTCTGTATTTTCATTTCCACACACTTATTTTTGTATACATCATTTACCTCACTGCGACACAGATCTGCAGGGGTGCACCAAAGCATTCTCTCTGCAGCCGAGCGTTGTCAGAAACTCTTCTTAGCTGCACCATAAAATTGCCGTCTGCAGGAATCACCCTGTTTTCCAGAAAGGGTGGCTTGTGCTCCAGACGGGACAGACACGTGTCACAACTCGGTTTTTGCTCTGGACTGATATCTTTGGCAGCCCTTGGCAGAGCCCACACGATGGCACTCTGCGGTAACGAGCTGCCAGTGCCATGCAGCCTCCTGCTCCAAAGTTCACCGGCCTTCTCAGGGTTTGGCGCTTGGTTTCTCCTCCAGGTTAACCAGGCTGGAGACCCTCCCCTGCTGCCCTGCCCTTCCTGTGTTCGTTTAACTGCAGAGCTGGAAAACCAAGCATCTTTTCAAAAGAAGTAGAATCACAGGATCGCAGAGTGGTTTGGGTGGGAAGGGACCTTCAAAGCCCACCCAGTCCAACCCCCCTGCAAGGAGCAGGGACATCTCCAACCAGATCAGGTTGCTCAGATGGCCCCTTCCTTCTTCTGGGCTCCCAGTGTTTCAGGATGTGTACGCCTATGGATTTGTGTTCCGTTTGCCTTAATACACAGCTGTATGTATGACCTTGTACTTGACTTAATTTAAGAGCTGCTTGAGATTTCATATTATTTTTTTTTCTGTGTTTGTAGTGTAAGCAAACAATTTTTTCTTTCTTTTTTTTTTTTAACATGAAAATAATTTACCTCTCTTCAGGATTTTTTAATTGAGTAAAAGGTAACTTAATTGAAATATTGAATTATTGGGAAGACATTCATTTTAGGTAGGTGATGACTAAAATTCATTACATCTGTATACACTAATTCTAACTGGAGTCCCGTTACTGATTTTTTTTTTTTTTTTTTTTAATTACATCCATGGTAGTGATCACCAACTCACACAAATTAAGTAAGAGTCTCTGAAACAGGCGTCGCAGGGAGGTACATTCAAAGAAGCTTCTAGAAGTAGATTCAGGGTCCCTGATTAACACACATGTGAGCATCTATGTTTTCAGCAGCCCACTGGATTTAGTGGTTATTTACAGTGTGTCCAGTTATATCATCAAGTCATAGCGCTGGAGGGGCGATAGATTTTAAGACACTTTTATGACCATCCTGTCTGACCTCGCGCACATCCCCCAGCAGAGCACTCTGCTGAAGCGGATCACAGTTCTGTTTAGATGCTGCACTGTGTTTGTGGGTATTTTTTTTTAATTTTGCACATACATTTTACAGTTCCATACATTATACTGTCTAGTGACATCTTCCTGCTTGTAAGGGAAGGGTTATTTTGACAAATCATTTTGCATAAGTCTGTAGTCCCTAGTGATGACTTAGCACATGGGGAATATATTTAAATGTCAGCACAGTGAACATCCAGGATAAAGCTCTTAAATTGGGAACAGAAATTCTGTCGGGCCCACACGCTCTCATAATGCATTTTAATCCGAAACCAATGAATAACAGTGACCAGCTGCCTTGCACGATTATTGATACATCTTGATAGACACTGCCCTGCCAATCGGGGTGGATAAGAGCTGCTCCACGTGCTGTATGTACTCCTCCGTGAAAGACCCCAAATCAAAAGACTTTGTTTGTATGCACAAGTGCAGAATTGAATGAAACTTAGAAATATGTGCTACTTAAGGTTTTGAGGACCCCAGTAGAAAATGTACAAAATGTGGGTTTAGAAACCTGATCTGGAGTTACTTCTTAAAGTGACTTTTGGTCAAGATAGCCTTACTTGTGGGGCAGGAAACAGCCAATGCACTCTTTCTGCGTACGTGATAAACACCTGAATTGGAACATTTTTGTAAAAAATTTGGTTCTTTTCCTTTGGTGATCACATCACAGGAAAACTTCATTTATTTATAACAATTAATTAACTCACTCAGTATCTGTTGAGGCATTGTTGGGTTTCAGTAAGGCTTTCCCCCAGTGTCAGGCTGTCTTTTTTACTGGGATGTTGAAGATTAATAATTCATTTGAACTCTAGACTTGTTCATTTGACTGCAAATACCATGTTTCACATCAGATTTTTTTTTTCCCACAGTGTTTGACAGCTGTTGGAAGCAATAGGACTACCAATAAGCTTGTTCATATACAGGTGGGTGGGTGATGTGCCCTTCATTTTATTTCACGTTGCTGGAATTGTTCTGACGCTGAACAGTGGCTGATACTCGCAATACATGGGAAGGGCTTGGTATCGCTTTTCTCGTAACTGAAATAAAGACTGCAGTTGGCTTTAGTTTTTAAGTAACACAGTCATTGTCTTTAATATTGCTAATCAGGCTGTACGGTGGTTTTGGTTTAGATGTTCTCCAGCGTGGGATGTGTGATCAGCCCAGTGTTCAGGTAAAGAGATTCCTTAGACTCTAAAAGTGGCAGCTCTGAAGTGAGCTACTACTGAGTCAGAGAGATAAAGGGATGGTAAAGGCGTGGGAAAAAAAACCCAGAGAAGATAAAGGAAATTTCTCCCAGAGAAATTAGATTAACTTTAGCATCTCTGTTCACTAAAGAGAATTTGGAGAATGTTTCCAAGTGGAAGCTTTATGTCTGGCTAAAGGGAACACCAAGTCTTCCCTATCAGACAGTGCTCAGCTGGAGCATTCGATGCCACTCAAGATCCAAAGCCCTGTGGTATCAGCGGGGGTGTTCAGCCTCTGCCTAAAACTCCTGTGCCCCTGCCAGCTGCAAGACAACTGCTGTGATACCAGTTTCCACAGAGACTGGTGGGACTGCTTATCCGTAAGCCCGATGTCCGTACCTAGCCTGTTTGCAGAAATGACAGTACGCAGTAGTATGACGGCACACATAGGAAATACGGTGCGTTGGGGACCCGTCGAAATAGCTTCTGTACAGGTAAGCTATGCCTCACAAACCTGCTGAAGTAATTAAGAAAAGCTGATGAGTATATGGATTGGGTTAAGTCCAACTGATACAATTCCTAGAACTCTCAAGAGACTTTTGACAAGGCCCTTTGCCAGAGTCTCTTAAAGAAGGTAAATAAATAAACAAAGTGATCTGGAAAGTACATGAATAGTGGGATGATGACATCTAGTGATGAAACAAAGCTCTTCAGGGTAATAAAGACGAGGACTGACTGTGCAGAGTTGCAAAGAAACTTAGTTAAGAAGTGAGAGAAGGAATACCGTACAGATAGATGCAAAAGGTGAGCAAACAGGAAAAAACCACTGATGTTACCACTGATGGCTTTGGAATTGTGTTAGTTGGGACTGTTCTGTGGAAATGTCAGATCAGTGCTATGTAACGATTAAAAAAGCAACATAAATCTCAGGAATTATGAGGAAAGAATTTGAGAGGAGAAGAGCAAATACTGTCATGCTGCCGTATAAATCCATGGTGTATCCATATCTTCAACACTGTTTGTGGTTCTGGTCCCTCTGTCTCAAAAAGAACGTATCAGAGTTGGGAGACCTGTCGGTGGCTGGATTTGGTAGACTTTGGTCACTATGGCCATTCTTATGTTCAAAAATTCCTATACGTTGAACCTTTGCCCAGTGTCACAAAAATGGAAGAGGGTTAGCCTTCCTCGAAAAAAATAAAATCAAGAAAGTCATAGTCTAGTGTGCAATATGAGACTCTTCTAGGTCCCCTCATTGGAAAAGTACACCTCAAAAGAAAAAGCAGCTCTAAAAATAAGTTTGACTCAAAGAAGGTGGATGTTTATTAAAAAATCAAACATGCAAAACCAAAAATTGTTGTTTCTTATGCTAGGATTCAGGAGCTCAAGAGAGGCTGTTTGACACCAAGTGTTAGTGTTTCACATGTAATATATAACATATAATATATGATATATAGCATATAAGATATAATATATTATGCTTTTGCTCCACAGATTCTGAACGGAGTGACTCTCAGTTTTGTGTCAGGTGGCATGAAACCGTACCAGTTATGACTGATGGACGTACTTCTCCTTGATGGTTGCAAGGAGGCTGGCCTGGTGATTCTCTTATTGGAGAAGTTTGGCATCTCTCTTAGCTGTCACAGCATGCTTCAAAGCCAGGACCCATATTCAGGACGTCTTTCAAGAAAGCTTGTGCTGGCATGATGTAAGTGACATTCTGGTACTTGTGGGTGGATCTGAGTGAAAGGTCTCAAGGAAATCTGTCTTAGGATGATTTCTTCAGGTTTGTAAAGATTTCAGGTTACGCTAAGTGAATCTAAAGAAAAGTATGGAAAGCCTGTAGACTGTACACTGTGATACCTCAACTTCCACAACTCTTGTATCACCATTCCAGACTAAAACATTTGCTTTCTTTGTCCAGATCCCCTTAACCAGTCTGTTCTTCCTCTTTTGAGGGAATCACCACTCCGCAAGTCATTACAGGCATTCCCCATGTGCATGATTAGGAACATCTCGATACTTGGAACATGCTGTGAGCTTCAGTGCCAACACATTGAATTCTGGTACCCAACACCTGACTTCAGCATTTGAAGACTGAATGTTGAAGAGAAAACCTGAATGGTTTGGAGGAATAAATGAAAATGGAGCTCTGCACTTTTAAAAGGTCTTGATTTACAAATCTAGCAAAATTATGTTTGCAGAAGGAATCCACACAGTATTGTTTTATATCTTGGATACTCTACTGATAAAGTGTCCCTTGTAAATAACAAAAACATGACATTCCAGTGTTAGAGAGGAAGGGAAAATACTTTTGAGGATAGCTTTGTATCAAGCACAGAGGCATCAATTACATGCCCAGATGTTTCTTTTTTAGCCTCTCACTCTTCAGTATTGATTTCTGCAGCTTTGCAGAAGATTAGTTCAGAATGGAGGTGGGAATAAAGGGTAAGAAAGAATGATTTACTCATCTGCAAGATGAAAATGAAAAAAAAAAAATTACATTCCCACCACTCGCACCAGAATCATGTCTGGATGATTATGTTAACATTTTGCTTTAACAAGGATGTAATTGATGTGATGTGATGGAAAATCTAGCTTAGGAGAGTACCTCATCTACTGTGTAAGCTGAAGTTTTCAACAAGTTAATATTTCTTCAGTGTCGGACTCTAGTGTGAAAAGTTCTATTTCAGCAAAAAAAAAGTAAGCATCTTCATCGTCGCAGAAAGATTACACTGGGAAGTGAAAAGTGAAATCAGAGGAGAGGATGACTCAGTACAACCATTCAGCAGAGCTCTCTCTCCAGAGCTCAGCAAGTAAGTCATTAAATTTCACTGAAACACCACTGGCTTTGGACGCAAGGACACTACTGGGGCTGAAGATTTCACTGTCGGTCCTTCTGTCTGTTATAACTTTGGCAACGATCCTTGCAAACGTTTTTGTCGTTATTACAATTTTTCTGACTAGAAAGCTCCACACACCCGCAAATTACCTCATTGGCTCCTTGGCAGTGACTGATCTTTTAGTATCTGTCCTAGTAATGCCCATCAGTATTGCGTACACGGTCACGCACACGTGGGCCTTTGGCCAGGTCTTGTGTGATATCTGGTTATCATCAGACATCACGTGCTGCACGGCCTCAATCCTACACCTCTGCGTTATTGCTCTGGACAGGTACTGGGCTATCACAGATGCTTTGGAATATGCCAAACGCCGGACCGCTGGCCGAGCGGCGCTCATGATTGCCGTGGTCTGGATGATATCTATTAGTATTTCCGTGCCACCATTTTTCTGGAGGCAAGTGAAAGCTCACGAAGAAATTGCAAAGTGTACTGTGAACACAGATCAAATTTCCTACACAATTTATTCCACTTGTGGAGCTTTCTACATCCCAACTGTGCTCCTCCTGATATTGTACGGTAGAATTTATGTAGCAGCTCGATCCAGGATTCTGAAGCCACCCTCATTGTATGGGAAACGTTTTACTACGGCACACCTGATCACTGGCTCTGCTGGGTCTTCCCTCTGCTCCATTAATGCTAGCCTTCATGAAGGGCATTCCCATTCAGGTGCATCCCCAATATTTATCAGTCACGTGAGAACAAAACTTGCAGATAGTGTCCTGGAAAGGAAAAGAATTTCTGCTGCGAGAGAAAGGAAAGCCACCAAAACTTTAGGCATTATTCTGGGAGCTTTCATTTTCTGCTGGCTGCCTTTTTTTGTCATGTCCCTAGTCCTACCAATCTGCCAAGATGCTTGTTGGTTTCATCCCATCCTACTGGACTTTTTTACATGGTTAGGTTACTTAAACTCGTTGATCAATCCAGTCATTTATACAGCTTTTAATGAAGAATTTAAACAGGCTTTCCAAAAACTAATACATTTCAAAAAATGTTCATCTTGAACCTCTCCTGTTGTGTTACTGACCCTTGTGCAATCTTGCAGCCTACCTGGAAACCTTCTGTGCTTTTATTCCTAAGGTATGGAGTCATAATTGCCATCTCTGCTGCTACCCTGTGCTGTGCATGTAACTGGGAACTTCTTGCCCATTTGGTACTTTCTGTCTGGAATTCTGTATCCCGTAGCAGAACTTCTCTGTGGTCTCTGCAGTGATCGTTTGTGTATGTAAGATCAACACATGAAGTAAGCTTTGTGACACGAGAGGGACTGTGAACCAGAGAGCTGAGTTTGTGTGGTGAGATGACACGTATTATCCAGTTCTGCCATGCATTTGTAACCTGATGGGAGGAAAATGTGTGCATACTTGCAGGACGTCCGTATTTCTGCTGTATATTAACAATTTCCGTAGGCTGAGAAAGTGTCTGCAGAACAGGATCTGATGTCTACATTTTCTATGGCATGTATCCTCTCCATTTGAAACTGATAAAACCTGTAACTTTTTCAGTTGTGTGACACAGCCTGACTATAAGCAGCAGGGCCTAGAAGGCATAGCGCGTTTGTAAATTCTGTGGATATTTCACAAATACGGCATTCGAAGCTATGCTTTTGGCGAACTGGAGAAAGAAGACAATTTAGTTGAAATAATTTTTACACATTTTATCATGAATAGAACAGCCAGTGCAGAAATACTACAAAATAAATAGCATGACAATTATTGAAAAGTACCTCGATCTTATATTTCTGTTATTTAATTTTTTGCGTGCACAAATTGAAACAGGAAAATATGCTTAGTGCCAGCGTGGAGTGACTGGGACCTCAAAAAAGAGCCAGAAGGTTCACTCCTTGGCGACAAGAAACGGGGAGTTAGAGAGGAGAGAATGACATGACATATCAAGGAAATCTTTCTTAGTAATTAAGGTTGTTGGGGTGGATGTGACATCACTGTCTCTGGAAGTGTTTAAGAACTGGTCAAACAAACATCTGTCAGAGATGACAATGTCAGGACCCTCCTCTGGGGCTGTGGAGAGTGGAGCAGCTCCCCTCTAATTTGCACTTCTCTGCCTCGGGGACTGTTTGTCCCACTTGACAGGTGGGAAGCTGGCACATGGAGGTCTTGGTTGAAGTCTCGGACAGGACAGCACACCAAGTGACGCAGCCCAAATTTCATTCAAATTTTAGAGTCTCTGGGCATTTTACAGCAGAAGTGTCATGTCCATACTGCATATGAGCAGCATGCATTGCTTTGAAAGAGTTATCCCCTTATCCTTCTGACCGCCCTTCCAGCTCCCAGCCTGCCTAAATTCATCTCCGCCATCCACTGCTGTGGCCATCGCAACACACTCCACCACAGCCCAGGTCCACCGCAGCTCTTCAGCCTCTCCTGTGCATTTGCTGCACAGCTGTGCAGCTTCATCCTGTCACTGGTGCCTCTGCTGGACTGGACCGTAAAGGAATGCCCCAGGACCACCCACGTGCTGCAGAATCCGGCAGAGCAGGTGTGTAGGTCAGAGAATTGTGGTCCTCTCCCTCACGGTACAGACCGAGGGCAATTTGGGCTGCCCTGTTTGGGGGACAGCTCCTCTCCCCTCCCAAGAGCGGGCTCATCTACCTCAGTACAGCTGAAGAGATTTTGACAGCAGCACTACCTGGCCATGTCCACGCAGTCCGCTTCCAGAGCGTGTCTGGAGTGCCCACTGGGTGGGTGGGCTGTCCACCCATCCAGACCACAACATCCCAAACTGGGTACAAAGACATTGTGGGAGTTAGCGTTGAAAGCCTCGCTAAAGTCAAGGTCAGTTACACTCCTCTCTACTCATGCACAAATCCAGTAAACGTATCGTACAAGGCACTCGGACTGGTCAGGTGTGATCTACCCTTTGCAAATCCATGCTGACCGTCCACCTTCTTCACTGTGCTCCTGCTCGGATCCAGCCTCCCAAGTCAGTACAACCAGAGGCTGTGACTTTGCAATTCTTTTTCAGACTGTGTTGCAGGATTGGTTAGAGAAAACCTCTCAGCAGGATGGCACAGGAGACTGAAAGTGGTCAATCTGAGTGACCTCCGCAGCAGCTTGTAGTTTAGTCCACAGACCACAGGGAAAAGTGTCTCAGAGAACAAGAGAAGGAGGTGAGCACATGGTTTATGTCTGCTACGTGAGGAGTTCTAATAATGTTTCCCTGCTGTATCTTTATAGCTGGTTCTAAATGGTCAGTGGGTTGAGGTTTCTTCACTGTTGCAAAGGGTCCCAGAGAAGATGGCTCAAA
This sequence comes from Ardeotis arabs, assembly GCA_011801015.1. Taxonomy (NCBI): domain Eukaryota; kingdom Metazoa; phylum Chordata; class Aves; order Otidiformes; family Otididae; genus Ardeotis; species Ardeotis arabs. The sequence goes on from JAAGAY010003104.1 coordinate 34,859, forward strand.
GGGATTAAAGATAGGTGGGCAAATGGAGGCAGGGTATGTGGAAACCCGTGTCTTAGGGAAGCCTCTAAAGAAAAAGGCTCCCTCTTCATCCCATCCCTTTGGATTGAGGGATACTGTTTCTGCTTCCATGCCAATGTTCTGAGCCTGCACTTTGTGAAGGACCTGGTCGGAGCCCTCTGTTTTTCCCACTATTCAGATGGGCTTCTGGCACCTTCCTACCCACCATCCTTCCCGTAACTCCTGGATCACGAGCTGCTTGGCTCTCCCCAGCCCTCTGATAGTTCCTAGCTAGAAAATTTTGCCCTCTTTGTATACAGACAAAAGAAGCTGGGAAGCAGGAAAGGAGAGCAAGACCTTGACGATACAGTCCAGGAGTTAGAACACACCTGGAAAGCAGAAGACACGGGTCAAGTCTGTTCTCTAATAAGTAGTAGATGGTTTATGCACAACGGAATTCCTTCAGCAGGTGAAACTGTGAACTTTGTCCTTCAGTATCTGAGGAGTGACATTGTTTAAAAACAGGCTTCCCAGCAGAGTATTTTGGTCATTGACTTAGGGGGTTGGCATTAGTACCCAAAGCCAAGGGAAGTTCCCAGCTGAGAATCCTGGGACAGCAAGTACCTGTGCATAGGGATCTGGGGGCCAAATGTCTCCACAGAATTTCTCCTGATGGTTCACCTGCCCAATGCGAATCACAAAACCACAGCTAATGGTCCTGGAAGGGCCTTTCAGAGGCCGGCTAGTCCATTCCCATTGCTCTATCTGGATCAACTACGCTTTTGTCCTTTTCCTTGTCTTGCTTACTCTTGAAGATTTCTGATGATGAACAGAATGGCAAAATACGGCACAGGAAGACGATCTACTACTATTCTTTGCGCTCTTAAAAGACAGTTGAATTCAAGAGCAAACAAACTAGGCCCTTTCTTTGATTAGATTACAGGTTAATTAAAAAAGGCAAATGGTCTAATATTACACCATTCTTAATGCTGGTAAATATTTGATATAGAGCTTCAGGAACTCATATTGGAAAAACCAGTGATATGGAGCCAGCATAGGAAAACACTAGCTAAGGATCACAAATGAAAGATAAATAACACCCCATAGCCTCGGAGTCGAAAGGAGGAGGCTATCAGGTCAGAGATCAATGTCCATATTTACCATGTAATTAATGCTCCGTGGATCACAGTCAAGAGTACACAAATGCCTTTCACAGAAGGTACATGAGGGCTGCACGATTTCCAAGTGCCTCTCTGGTGAAGCTCTTAAAATACTGAGCACACAGGTAAGTTAAACTACATTTTTTTATTTGTATAGAAGTATATAACTGTGGTTGTCCCAGTAGATAGTTCTTTCAAAGATAATGTGGAATTTATTGAAAATAGAAGAAATAGCCAAATAAAAGTCAAAGCATGTGTAGTTCACTGCAGGACCCTGCAATTAAATTTCAGTGCAGGCTGTTCCTACAACTGGGGAAGAGGATGAGTGCCAGCAATGAGGAGTCACCATGACTGAAGGCTGGCAAGAGAACAACTGCAGAAGCTGATCAGTCCTCTGCAGACAAGCCTCAGTCTTGCAATGTGAAGGGAAGATGGTCATGGAAAGTGCACGAGTTGAAGCAATCCTGCCATGCTTACCTATCCAAAGATGCTTTCTTGTGAGTGGGGTAGGGAGGAATAAATGTTGTATGCATAAGACTACTCCCTCTGCAGTAAACCTGAAGAGCTCTTGAAGAAATGTCAGGAGGGACGGCTGTAGTAGTGGTTCCATGCCATTCCCATTATGGCAATCTGGCTACAGGTGCTCAGTAGCTCTTGTCACTCAGAGGTAAGGAATTCCCAACAGCTTCAGCAAAATTCATTTAAATTTTCTGAATTCTGTTTCAATACATCCAAAGTCCTTCTGTTGAAAATGCCAATGACATATTCCATGCTCTCGCTGTCAATAACCGATTTTGCATTTGGATTTCATCACTGGTGAAACAGAAGGAAGAAATGTAGGTTAGCAGGCAGTGAAGTTAAGAGCCCTCTCAGCCAGATTTCCCCTAAGCTGCCTAGTTCACGTACACACCACCGCCAGTTTCTGGTAGCAACAGTCACATTTTCACAGCAGTTTTGTTGCCAGAATGTGTTACTGAGAGGGATTTTCCCTAGCCTGCCAAGGTCCCTCAGAGTAGCAGCCCTGTCCTACAGCACAGTATTCTCCCCAGTTTGCTATTGTCTGCAAACTTGCTGAGAGTGCAAGACAGCTCATTGTCCAGGCCACTAATGAAGACACTAACCACTATCTACCTATCATGTGCATCCCTGAAGGATGCTCCTAGCAACTAGCTGCCAGCTGGACTTCATGTTGGTGCAATGACTCTGTCAGCCCAACCATCCAGCCAGTTTTTCATTCACTTCCCACTTCACTTATCCAGTCCAAATCTTACCAACTTGCCTAGAAGAGGGAGGCCACCTCAAAGGCCTTCTTAAAGTCAATGCTACAGTCAATCAATACAACACCCAGTGCCCTCCTGTTGTCCACACAGGCTGTTGTCTCATTGTAGAAGGTAATCAGGTTGGTCAGGCACAACTTGTCCTTTGTAAATCCCTGCTGGCTGCTCCCAGTCACCTTCTTGTCCTTCACGTGCTTGGAAATAGCTTCCAGGAGGATGTGCTGTCCGGTCTTCCCAGGGTCTGAGTCGAGGCTGCCCAGCTCATAATTGCCTGGATCCTCCTTCTTGCCACTCTTGACGACAGGTATGACATTTGTCTTTTTTTGATCATCAGAAACTTTTCCCAATCACCAGGACCTTTCAAAGACGATAGAAAGCAATGTTGAAATTAGTTTGGTAAGCACCCTTGGCACCCTCAAATGCATCCCTTCTGGTCCCACGTGCAGGCCTAATTCAGCATGCATCTGTTTCTTTTTTCCTGTTTACTGTGTGTAATCATATTCCTAAACTCTGCGTGGCACCTCGCACAGCCAAGGCTCTAGCTCTGTCAGGAGCTTTGAGAAACTAATTCAGGAAATATCGGGATCTTATAATGCCTCTGATGTTATAAATATTTAAAGCCTGAATACTTGGAATCAGGTAATAACAGGAGAATTTCCACTTCCATGAAAAAAAAGAAAAATCTAATCTTACTTTGCAAGAAATTTTGATTTGATGGATACCACTGGCTCAGAAAACAGTGGGCTGATTCAACTCACTAAACCGGCAGAAAAGTATTCACTCTGTGTTAATTTTCTGCCAGTTTAATGAACTGAACAATGGTAGAACTGGTGCAACAGAAGCAGCACAGACTCACGAGCAGCTGCAGAAAGAGGGAAGCAGAACTGCATTTATCATCAGCAGCAAGCCGTCAGATCAACTTGGACACCTCATTTAAATTCTCCATAGAAACAGAGCGAGTACAGAATAGCACGAATATCTGAAGAGTCAGTTCAGGGACTTCATGAACTGGAAGATGACTCAGACAGACATTTTTAATAGCCACTGAGAAATCTGTTCTCTGAGAGCCTGGCTAATCCCTTTTCAACCTCATGCCTCTGGTGTTCGTGGCATCCTGCAGCCACCCACTCCTCACATTATCAAGCTGTGCATAAACTGCATGAGCTACTTCTGTTTGTTTAAACCTGCTACACCCATATGGGTCCTCTGTTGTCAGAAATGCTGACAGCTTCTGTTGCTTCCCCATATTATTCACGATTTTATGAGTGTTTGTCGTCTCCCCTCCCCCATCATCTCTGGTCACCTCTGCCTGTATTACTTACACCCTGCACCCTTGGAGCTAAACAACCTTTTCTATCACGCGCTGTAAGAAGAGGAGGCTGCCACTCCGCAGCGATAGTCTTCCAGGTAAGAAAGAGATCACTGGATCACTGCTCCCCTCCCAGCTTTAACCCATTCTGCTGTTCATACCTGCCCACAACCAGAGCAGCCTTCTCCAGCCCACCCTAAGCAAGTGCACGACTGCAGCAGCGTAACCTCTGGCACACGTCCTCCTCTGCTCCCCTCTGCCCCCTCTTCCTTTTCCAGCCCCTGTGCAGTTTCCCCCCGTCCTGGTCCCCTTCACCCTTCAGGGTGAGTTGGGCTCCCCGACTTTGCTCCCAGCTTCCCTGCCAACTGTACACCTTTTGTTCAGCACCTCCTCAGTCCAGCCTCCTCCCCTCGTTACATCCCCCATTCCACTTGCACCTTTCTGTCCTTCTGTCAGTGCTTCCGTTGACTGCACTAAGTCCCCATGAATAAAAAACAAACAAACAAAAATTGCTCCTTCCCTCCAAGCAGCCAGAGTTTCCTTACTTCTCCTTTTTTCGCTAGGTCATATAGCACACTTCCTTTCCCGGGACAGAACTTTCTAATTCTCTAACCTCACCACACTAAGCTTTTTTTCTCCAAGATATCTGCCTGGGCAGCTGCAGCCCTGTTGCCACAGCCGCTGTATCACCAGCTGCAGCCACGCCACTTCCGCACCGTCCACAGCGGGCGAGGTGTCTCCCATGTGGACACTTGTCATTCCCTGGTTTTCCGCTCTCTTCCTCAAACTCCTCATGTTCTCCATATTGAGAATTTGATACGGAGTTGGATCTTCCCTACTTGGCAGCACCCATCCATATCCAGGAGGGAATTCAGGCTTTTGATACATTTTCAGCTGTTTTCACTATAGAAACCAATGAGAACAATGGCGAGTAGATTATGCCCGAGCAGGGGTACAAAAATATGCCAAACATATAACAATGCTTTCCCAACATCTCTTCAGGTTCTACTTTAGTCAGAGGAGGCACTGTTGTGATCCCCTGGCAGCCCCTGACAGAATTTTCTTCCCCTCATTAGTTTTGTGCTTTTTTTGAAACACTTACGAAGCTTTGGTGCCAATATCATTGGAAACTAGTAGTATCTGCAAAACTGAGGAGCAAAAAAACTGCTTAATGTGGTTGTACTGCAGAGCTCGTGTAACACGTGCCTCCACTGCTGAACACTGGTGTGCAGGTGGAGTTTCAGGAAAGCAAATACCTTCCCCAGTTGGAATGACTGTACGCAAGCCCTTCTCAGTTTGCCTACAAGTAAGGTCTTGTTCACTCTGCATCTTTGTGTAAGCTTGGATTTTAGCTGTAAACCTGGAAAATCCACTTTAAAGTATTTATACTTCATTCAGAACAAGTATAGTTCAGATGAGGAAACAGGACCAAAGAGTAGTATTTTAACTCAGGATGACAGCATCGACAACATTTTATCAGAGCTTTACAAGCCAAATCACCTAGAGCTCGAAGCATCTTCCTTTGGCGTTGTCTGGAATAAAACAGCGTTGGAAATTCAGTTGAAGCTAACCTACCTACTGGCAAAAGGGGACGATGCATTCTAGGAGCGCCACGTCCAGCTGCAGGGCCGAGGCTGAGAGCGCTCAGCAGCTGCTGACGGGATCCTCTGTTGACTCAGCTGGGCAGCTGCCGCCCAGGGCTGCGGGAAGGCACTGAGCCGTCGCTGCTGGGCGTCTGTCACCGTACCGCCCTGCGGGTCAGCCTCACCTCAGTCCTGCGGCTTTGCTTACGGCCAAGTCACGCTTCGAGCAGCTTTTGCTGGTTAGTGCTGGAAGGTCTCCTGTCTCCGATTCCATCCAGACATCTTTGGGCTGCACATACCAGGGGTGGAAGTGGCCACAGCTGGGTCCCCACTTGATTCCATGCCAAGTCCCAAACTTTCCAAGAGATGAACACGGGAGTGACGAAGCTTCTGGAGGACGAACCTGTCTGTGCCATCGGGCACACGGCCCTCTGCCCTGTTTTTAGGAGGGTCTCTTGTAAACCCCCCGCGTTCCCGGCCAGGGAGGGAGCGCCTTCGAAGGCACGGGCAGCGCCCACCCCGCCACCGGCCCCTCCAGAGCCCTGGGACGGGGACACAGCCCGAGCTGGTGGCAGCCCCGGGAGGAAGCACCGCGGGACAGGGTCTGCAGGGCTCTCGCACACAAACCCCGGGGGCTCTCACCTCCACCCAGCGGCCGGCGAGCCGCTCGCCCCCTCCCCGGTTCCCTTCAGAAAGGAACCCGCCTCCCACCCCAGCGCGGCCCGGCCCGTTCCCCCCCAAAATGGCGGACGCTCCCTCACCGCCCTATCCCAGAGCCGGCGGAGGGCGCCGCGGAGCTGCACCGCGTCCGGACCGGGGCCGCGGCAGCCCCCGCCCCGCTCCCGTTGACGTCAAGCACCGCTCGGTACCGCGTTCCTCCCCTCATTGTCAGCGCCCGCACCCGCCGCCCGAAATCCGGAGCCCCCCGCGGGCTGCGGCTGCCCCAAGCCCGGGCTGTCCCGCCGGCTTAGGAACGCGGCCGCGGGAGGGAGGCCCGGCCCGCTCCCGCCGCCCAGGTAGGCAGAGGTGGGC
>JAAGAY010003105.1:0-32033 GCA_011801015.1 Ardeotis arabs
CTTTTTTTTTTTTTTTTTTTTCCCCCCCCCCCCCCCCCCCCCCTCTAGAACCCAGAGCTGAAATCCATCATTCCAACTCAGGGCCCTAAAGCGGGAGGAACGTGCCTTACTCTGCTGGGCTCAAAGCTGCTGACTGGGCATCCCAGTGAGATCAGTGTCCTGCTTGGAGACCTCCCTTGCCACATGTAAGATCAGACCTTGCCGATGTGCTGGCTGTACACTGCCCTGAGTCCTTCCCAGAGCCCTGCAGGGTGTGATGCTGCCTGGCTCAGCCTTTAGCACAGGCTGCTGGAGCTCTGCTCTCCTCGGTGTTCCAGGAGATCCTCCCCTTGAGGGTCCTGGCAGCAACCTCACCCATCTCGCATTCCTGCCCACGTTCCCTTGGACGTGAACAGTGCTACCTGGCCTCTGTTCTGCATGTCTCTTGACAAGATAAGAGCCTAACAGCTCTGCTTTTGCTGATGTGAAACTGCAGTTGACTCCTGCAGACTAACACGAAGAGCTGCTTGTTCTCTTGCATCCTGGGGTGCAAAAGAATTGTCGTGGTTTAGCCCCACGCAGCAGCTAAAATACCACACAGTCACTCACTCTCCCCTCACAGCCCCCCGCAGTGGGATGGGGAGGAGAATCCATAAAGAAAGGAAGGCAGAACTCATGGGTTGAGATAAAAACAGTTTAAGAGAACAAGAGAGGAAAAGAAAACAGATATGGAAAACAAACAAAAAAAACCAACCCAGTAACACAAAATACTTAACCACATAATTTACAGTACAGTAGTTCATGGTGGATCCTAATGCCATGGTGGACGCACTGCTGCTGAGAAGGTGCACGTGCCTTGGTGGCATGCTTCCAGTCTCTTCAGGCTGGACAGTGGCTGTACCTGTTTTTTGTCCATGTGCTGCTCACTGACAACTGCCCAGGAATTATTGCTTGCTTAGATAAGGCACAAGACCTTTCAACATTAAATTTAGGAAAATACCAGAAAAGGTTAGCAGACTGTAAAAAGCAAGGTGTAGTTCTATAGAATCTCTCTCTGCAGTGGCTGTGTTAATCCCTTGTTCTCTCTTCTGTCTCTCCAAGCCTCTCTGAGATGACAGAGGATCAGCTGGCATGCCAGACGAGTCCCAGCAATGTGTCCGCAGAACTCCCGGTCACTATCAAATATGGGGACCAAGAGCGGAGACTGGAAGGATCCCTCTTCAGATACACTCTGGATCCCAACATCACTTTTGCAGAGCCACCAAAAAGCTTCCTCAGGTAGAAAGACTTGAGTGCACCTTCCCCAGGGCTGTATGCTGAGGCAGGTACTACAGCACCAATGGCACCTGTCTGTTGGGTTGCACTTTGGAGTAAAGCCAGGCTTGTAGGAATGAGCATAAGCAGAGGGTGGGAGCCTGGGCAAGGCAGAGCTAATGAACAGAGTGGGTGAGATTAGCTACTTTTCTCTTTCAGTGGAGGGAGAGTGCTCAGAGTTCATGGATACAACTTGGATGTTGTACAGAAACCGAAGATCCGAGTTACAGTTTCTCCATCTGAACGCCGGCGACGAGGACTGGGACGATGGCGCAGAATCATCCCAGACACCGAGTGCCCTGAGGACACTCTGTGCAGCGTCCAGCAGGTAACATGGCAAAGTGCTCAGTGGAGCTGAGGGTGCGTAAGGGTTGATGTGCTGCTCTGGAGAGGTGGACTTTCTGTCCCTAGGGCTTTTCCCCTTTGCTGCTTGGATCATACCAACAGTCTTGGCCAAGTGAAATTACCAGTTCTACCAACATATTCTGCTCTCCTGCTGCCAGGGTCCTGAGATGGGTCACTACAGAGTTATTGATGTGATCATCACAGTCACAGAGCATGCAGCAGAATTTGCAGAGGTAGAGGGTGTTTGGAAGCCAAAGTATAAGAAGGATTTGCATTGTTAGTGGAAATGATGGAGGGCTTCCTGTACATAAACTGGGAGAATACGCTCCTGATGCACATGTATCAGTAATAGCTGGTTTTACCCATGTTCTTAGGGAGGCATTTGTGGTTGTAGGGGAGAAAAAAAAAATTACTCTGATACTTTCACCAAATGTATAAAACATCCAACTGGATGAAGGAACATTTCTTTCACAGAAGCTTTCTGGCTAGGAAATCAGCCTTGCATTGAAGGTCTTTGGTCCTGTTCTGTCAGAACAGGGAGATCTAAAGCTGATGCCTCTACAGAATTTGCTGCCAGGGGAATGCCAGAGCTGATTCCCACTAGGTACTTGCAACAAAACCAGTGCTATGAAAACTTTCTTCAGAGGGACATGGGAAATTCCTCAGATCTTGGATTTTTCCCTCTACAGTTAAGCAGAGTTCCTCTGGCATTGCTCCAGATGAGAGGAATGCAGACTGGCCGCAGATGGCTCAGAGTTGGGAAGTATTGCAAAGCTGGAGGAGAAGCATTAGTATTTCACTACTGACACTTTTTTCGCCTTTTGCATTTAGTTTGAAGAACCATGTCTTGTTAACTCCTCCTACCTGATCCTGTGCAAAACTCCAGCCATTAACCTGCTGTTGAGGAGCGTCCATATCAAACTGGAATTTATTCTGGATAATCTGAGCTTTGATTTCAACTCATTGCATCCAATGCCCTTCTCTTATGAAGTCAACCCCATCCTAAAACCATTGAATGCTGAAGACCCTGCCAAACCGTATCGTCACAAGCCAGGAAGCGTCATCTCTGTGGAGGTAACACAACAGCTATCTGGGAATTCCTTGTACAAAGTTGTTTCTAACCTGAGTGCTTTAAATTGATGTTATGCAGCATCCAGGCTTACAGCCTGTCACAGCACATCTACTTTGGCCTGTGAGAAATGGTACATAAAAAGAGGGAAAAGAGTGCATCAAAAAAGCCTCTGGAGCCTGTAAATCATTGTTAAGGGCTTCACAGGGCTTGTGGAAACTTCCATGCTTTTTTATTTTTAATCCTAACAAACTATTTGTATATGAGATATTAGTACTAAATAAACCCCACATCCTATTCTCAGCTGCTGGCTTTTGCATAACTACTTAAGATTCCTGCAGAAGTAACTTAAGTGTAAAAGAATCTTGGCAGTAGGGAAGACCTGTTACTTGCTAGAGGTAGGAAAATCACTCTTTAAAGACAACACGGAAGGGCAGAGTGGCTAATGTTTTTTTCTGTACTTGCAAGAAAAAAATCTCTGAGGTATTTCTTTTGTATGGAAAGATACTTTCTAGTCCAGTACTCATTAAGAAAGTCAATGGCTGCAGCTGGAGATGTACTTTGTCCACTTGCTCTCTTTTTACATATGAGTAAAAACGGTGAGGATGTACTAGTCTAGAAATATCTAGACTGCTCCATTCGTATTGAACACATCTTGGAGAAGTAGGGCAATTTGAGAAGACTGAAAGAGAACTAACAAGATGCAAGCTTTCGGAGAGCAAGGAGGTTAATCTACCAACCTGTCAGGATACCCTGACAGAGTGCTGGACAAAAGCATGAAAACGCTGCTGCAGGATTCAGCTTAGAAAGCATTAAAGCATAAAAATGTAATTAACATCAGTCAGCATGGTTTTATTTAGAAAAAAAAAATTGTCTTAATCCCTCCAAACTAATAGCAGATTAATGTAGCAGATAAGAACAATTGCATAAATGTGTTACACCTTTGAAAGGCATTGATTGACTCACCTGAGTGCTTGGGTTGACAGACATGAGACTACATTTTTAAATATATACACGTGTGTGTGTATGCATGTACGCACAGAGTGAAGAGTTGACCTTAGTTGTGGTGGCTGAAGAGCCTTAAGAAGACAGGCTATTTATAACTGTACTTACGCAGCAAGGTATGGGTCCTAAAGCTATAATCTAAGTCATATGCAAGTGAATTTTTTAGCTTACAAAATGAACTTCTGCAGCCAGTTTAGATGCAAGCCTAGTCAGAGAAGAAAAAAAGGCTATTTTGATCCTGTGGTGTTGGTCTCCTCCATCTTATCTGGAGCCATGGAAATGCAGAGGTGTGTTTTCCCCAGTTTGATGTGCTGTTCCATATCTGTTCCAGGGGGAAAATCTAGATCTGGCCATTTCCAAGGATGAAGTTATGGCTATGATTGGGGAAGGAATCTGTGTAGTGAAGACACTAACGAGGAATCATCTCTACTGTGAGCCTCCCTCTGAGCAGCCAGCTCCACGGCACCGTACGAAACGGGAGGGCACAGACTTGCTCCCAGAGTTCACGGTAGGGAATCAGCAGTACCACAAGAAATCCTGTAGTTTGTTGAAGCACAAGCCAGAAGTATTGGTGGAGGCAGGGAGTGGGATGGGAAGTGGAGGAAAAGCAGAAGCCCTGCTGGGGGACAGGGGAGGTACGAGGAGTGGCAAGGAGCTGCTCTTGTTCTCAACTCTGCTTTTACGTGCCAAACATTGTCTGAAAGCAAATGGTATAGCTGGATTCAGGAGCTGTGCTGTGGGACAGCTTTGCTAGAGAGCTGTACTCCACCTGTACCTGTTCTGGAGAAGCCCTGTGGCTTTGCATTTCATTGCTGCACTGACCTTCCGGCCTGACACGTGCTTTCTACAGGTACAGATGGGAAACCTGAACTTCCTTCTGGGCCGAGTGCAGTATGACACAGAAAGCCAGCTCACCTTCCCACTGGAGGCACAGATTGGTTTGGGTGTTGGTGCATCCTTTGTGGCACTGATTGTTCTGGTCATCGTCTTCATATACAGGTAAGAAACTCTGGCATTGTGTGAGGTCTTTAAGTTCCTCTGCAACATTATTCAGTGGATGTGGCCAAGCGTGTACATCTTAGGCCTAAACAAGGTCCTAGTTTTCTTTATTTTGTGCCAAATTCTGAGCCCATGGTGGTGTTGGATGTGTGAGGCGTGTTGCACCTCCCGGTCACGGCCTGCACTGTGGTCCATTAGAGCCCACACCTAAAGGGTGCTCTGACTAGACACATATAATTTACAAAACACTGGTATCCTGCAGAGATGATGTTCAGTAGAAATCACCTCAACACCAATTGCCCTGGAGTCTTTGGCAGCAACACAACAGTTGGCAAGGACAATCTCTGGGCTAGGGCCACTGGGAACAATTCTGCTTCTGTTGCAGGAGGAAGAGCAAACAGGCTCTGCGGGATTACAAGAAAGTTCAAATCCAGCTGGAGAATCTAGAAACGAGTGTTCGGGACAGATGCAAAAAGGAATTCACAGGTCAGACTCTGAGCTCCTAGGTTCTTGCAGCTTCAGGGAAGCTTGAAGAAATGCTCTCAGCCCTACCTCTCTTTCCATTCCTGCTTACTTGAGTAGCTCAGGGCAGGCAATAACTCTATCCTGTGCCAGTGCATTGAAACATATAGACAGATTCTTCCATTTTTAATTCTTCTCTTTAATTCAGAGCACAGTGATCTATACAGACCCTCTGATTCTCCAGTTCATCCTCCAGACTCAGATGAAGAACTAAAGGTCAAGACAGCACACTTGGAGAGATCTTAAGGACAGCTAGCCCAGTCTTTGTGTAGGGCGAGTTGAATTACACCCCATGTTCTGGGCCCACAAACCTGGTACTTCAGCTGCTTACAGCAGTGAGCCCTTGTGTGGGGTGGCTCAGACTGTAATGTCCAACTGATGCGGGAAACCATGAGGAGCAGATCTCTAATACTCTATCTCTAGTGTAATGTAACCACAGATCTGTGCTGAACAGTGGCTTCCTCTCTATAAAACTGGAAGCCAGCCCCTGACTGTAAATTAGAATAATCATCAAATTCACCTTTGGTTCCTCCCCAAGGCTGTAAGTTTCCTCGTGTGGTTTCTCCCAGTGCCTAACCTAGTTTTAAATTTCTAGCAATGGGACCCCAATGTGCCTCTTCCAGACAGGAAATATCCTTCCTCTTCCTGATGGCCCTAGTTCCTGCACTCACTTAATACTCTGCACCATCAGTTGTGTGATCATGTAGCCAACCTCATGGGCATTTCCTTTCCCTCAGACCTGATGACTGAGATGATGGACCTCACAAGTGACCTTGTGGGCACAGGAATCCCCTTCTTGGACTACAAGTCCTATGCAGAGCGCATTTTCTTCCCGGGCCACCGTGAGTCACCACTGCAAAGGGACCTGGACATCCCTGAGTGCCGTCGGCAAACTGTGGAGCAGGGCTTGGTCCAGCTCTCCAACCTGCTCAACAGCAAGCTCTTCCTCACCAAGGTAATGTCCCTCTCTGTGCTTGCAGCCTGCTGTGGGGTCAGGGCCACGTCACTGGCAGCTGGTGGCAGGAAGCAGGTAGTGTCTGTTGAAGTTCATTCCTGAGTAGCTCCCTGCAGCACTGCTTCTTCCAAGAGCCAGTAGCTATGACTGCCTTGTGTTCTGCAGATTGACACACTGGCCGATCTTTCTCCCCACCAGTTCATCCACACTCTGGAAATCCAGCGCACTTTCTCTCCAAGAGACCGGGCCTATGTGGCATCGTTGCTCACCGTGTCGCTGCATGGGAAGCTGGAGTACTTCACTGACATCCTCAAAACACTCCTGAATGACCTTGTGGAGCAGTACGTGGCCAAAAACCCCAAGCTGATGCTGCGGAGGTGAGTGAGCCAGCCATGGTCGCACTGCTTGCTGCCCAAGGGGACAGAGCCTTTCTGCCCAGCTGGCAAACTCCTGTGAGTAGGACAGCATCCTGGCATGGGCTGCAGCTGTAAGACCAGCGTGTGTCCAGACAATATGCATCAAACGGGAGGAAGCAGTAACAGCGATACCCCTCTCTCCAGTCAGCAACTGGCAGGACATAGAGCAGGAAAGGTGTGAAGAGAGTAGGAAGCTGGGGTTGCCGACCCCAAATTCCTCTTCTTTTGAAGCTGCTGTACATGAACTCTCTCCTTGTGTTCAGGTAGTAGGGCTCTGCCAGTCGGCTAATCTCACTTTGTTGTTCAGAGGTCCCTGGGCTTGCAGTCATGCCATGTTTGGAAGCTAAACTGAAGTATCTCCTGTGTTTGGATCTCCATTAGCCTCCAGTCCATCCTTCTGATCTGAACAAATTTCCCGTGTTTGAGACCTACCAGAGGCTTTCCTCTGTTCACTGCTTGCTTGTCTCTCCACTTCTGTAATTTGGTGCCTCCTTCAGGCTGAAAAGTGCCTCAAATAAGTGGCATCAAAAGCATTAATCTTACTGGTCTCTAAAGTCCTTTTTTGTTGTTGTTTTTTTTTAATTCCCTGTCCCTTGATCACATATCATCATTTAGAGTGCACTTTTCTCAAGAGGAGTGATCTTTATCTTCAGATCCCCTCCCTGCTCTGCACTGTATTCCTGTGACCAACCTCCCACTCTCTTTCAGGACAGAAACAGTGGTAGAGAAGCTGTTAACCAACTGGATGTCCATCTGCCTGTACGCATTTGTGAGGGTGAGCTCTTTATCCCTTTGTGATGTAGAGGGGCCAAAAGAGGGGAGAAAGCCACAGCTTTGCTTTGTGCCTCCCTTGTAGCTGAAATAGTGCCAGGGTCATCCTGTATTTCTTGTTCACTGGGGACAGGGATGTTTAAATCAGCATTACTACCAGTCATTGTTTCCGGGATGTCTGGCCAGATCATGGAGGGCTCAGTGTAGCTCCTTTATCTTGAGATGCACTGGCTGTAGGCTGATCTGTGTGTGGGGGGACAGATTCTGATTTAATTCCTTTCCTGGAGAGGGCGTGGCAAGGAAACTCTCTCAGATCAGTGACGCGGAGGCAGAGCAATGCCTTGGTCTCGTGCATCCACCTGGTATTTGGCTTGTGCCCTTTCCCTGCGCGTGGAGCAGGAGCTGTCAGCAGAGGCTCTGTCTTTGCCTGCTGTGGCTTAGCTGCTGTATCCCCAGTCCTGCTCCTCCTCTGCTTGGGTGTCCACGTTTCCAAGCCATTGGGCTCTGCTGGGAGGAGCAAGCTGAATTTCTCTCAGGTGAAACTCCTTCCTTTCTGTGCCAGGACTCTGTTGGGGAGCCCCTTTACATGCTGTTTCGAGGAATCAAGCACCAGGTGGACAAAGGGCCAGTCGACTGGGTGACAGGGAAAGCCAAGTACACCCTGAACGACAACCGCCTTTTGAGAGAGGACCTGGAGTACCGCACTCTGGTGAGCACCAAATCTCTTTTGTTCCCTCTGGGCTCTCCAGTGTGACAGGGCTGAATGTCTCTACTCCCATTATTGAGGCAGAAGTGCACCATCTTGCCACTGGCTCCTGGGAGCCAGGTTTATCCCAGCAGCACAACTCCAGAGATGAGCAAGAGCTCTACTAAATCAGGCACTTTTGCCCCAGGTTGATAGGAGCCATCACCACAGTAATCTGGTGTGTGTGCTGTGCTCTGTGTCTAGATATATGTGGATGAAATAGCTGATGGCACATCGAAGGCCCTCCCCAGTGCTGTTGGGGAGCTTCCAGCCCTTGACACAAGACTGAGAACACTGGGTTTAACATCTGTGATTGTTTTCTTTTCTGAAACTCTTCCAGTGAAAGGACTAGCTGCTAGCTTGCCTTAATGCCAGCCATCAAAGGTGTAAATGTGTCAGATGTAATCTTATCAGCTGAGTAGCTGTGACCGTTTCTTTTATTCCCCAGACCTTAAATGCTTTGACGCAAGCGGGAGTTGCTGCAGGAGGGGCAGAGGACTCCCAAGGGATTTCTGCAAAAGTGCTAGACTGTGACACCATAACACAGGTGAAAGAGAAGATCCTTGATCAGATTTATAAAGGGACGCCATACTGTCACCGACCAGACCCGGACACCTTGGACCTCGGTGAGCAGAACTCCTTGGTGCCAAAACTCAGTGAGACAGTGGAAGAGTGGTCGTTTGCTATCTGTGCACAGCACCCTGCATGACATCTGTTTTTCTCTGCTGAGTGTGCAGAGTCACTGACCAAGGATCTTGCACTCTGGCTGGACGCAACAGGGCATGACGCAGGAAAGAGGCTGACAGCAAGAGGCAAGGGTGGGAAAGAAGCAGTGGAGTCCAGCCACTTCCATTTCATAGTGTTGTTTGCCAGACTTGGAGCATGGCAATGGCTTGGGCAAGGGGACACAAAAGAAAAAGGCATGGAGAATGCGTGGGAGGGGAGGACGATTTCAGTGCAGCACAGAGATGTTGTAGTCGTAGACTGGCTCTTCCTGTCGGTGAAGTCGATGGCAGCATCTCAGTAACGTATGTCAGGGAGGATTTTGCCTGCAGTGGTTAATGAAAGGTGGGACTTACATTGTATGGGAAACCACTCAGTTTTCCATCTTCTTCATTCTTTGGCTGTCGCTGAATAGTGGTGACGTTTATAGATGAGCAGGTACTGTGGAAATAGTAGCTAATAAGGACTATGGGGCATTTCTGTGCTTTGAATCACCTGCTTGAAGAGTCACAGTCTGACAGAATTTTAGGAATTTGGCAAGTGGGAACCTGGGAGGCCATGAGGCCCCCTGTCCTCAGAGAGACTGTTCTGTGACTGCAGGACTCAGCATTGCTACAAGCGCTTGCTCAGGTTATGTTGTCTGTGAATTAGCATGGGTGAAGGGTGATGAGGACCAGTGAGTGTGTAACGAGGTCAGCTGGGTTGAAACACAGCAGACTTCAGAGATGCCTCAAATTAACAGTTTATCTTTTAATTTTCTGTGTTTTAATGGCTGTAGAGTGGAGATCAGGGCTGGCAGGTCATCTGATACTGTCCGATGAGGATGTGACATCTGTTGTTCAAGGAACTTGGAAACGCTTGAACACCCTTCAGCATTACAAGGTCAGAACTCAGTCTGCTATTGCCTTGTCTCTCTACACACTGTTATGCTCTGTTTGTGGCTCTAGCTCCTGGTGAATCACTGTCAGAAGGCTGAAGCACCCTTCCTGAACCTGTACCTGAGACATGGGCAGGTGTAGAGCTTGTAAGGAAACGTACAAGTTCATGCCCGGTAGCTGTTGCGATGAAGGTGATGCTGCTGGATTTGCCAATGTTCTAGTCCAAATCAGTTAGTAAGTGATGGCGCACTCATCTGTGAAGTAGCTTCTAGGAATGGAAAGAGGTTTTTTTAACTACCTTGCACCAATGTGTCATACGTTGCTGTAACATGTTCCAGATGTGAATGACCTCAGTCCCTGAGTATTATCATCTTTATCGTACTTTGCACATCATTTTTTTTAATTGATACAAACAAGATTCTCCCACCGTCAGGAAAGACAGTGATGGTGCCCCCAAATCCCTGTTTCTCTCTATTTCTAGTAATGCTATAGTCTGTTTTGGTCTACAAGCACTTGCCTGTTGTGCAACCCCACTTTGATTTTTCCTTGTGTGCAGGTGCCTGATGGAGCAACAGTAGCACTGGTCCCACGCCTGACCAAGCACATCCATAGGGAGAATCAGGATTACATTCCAGGAGAGAGTGAGTTTGATGTCCTGTTCTCATAAAATAATTTAATAGCACTTGCCAATTAGTAGGACAAGTCTCTTGCCATAGCCCCAGCTTTGTGCTGCTATAGAAGGCTGATACATGATTTGGACCCTCATGGGATTGGCAGGAAATTGAAAGCTTGTGCAAGTGAGATGAGAGAAAAGCAAAAGAGTGTAAGAGCAGAGGAAAGACAGGCTGGGCATGAAAATGCAGGATAAGCACAATCCTCTAGTTCTGACTCTCTAAGGCTGAGCACAGTCTGCAACTTGTAGGAGCCTTATACCCTCAGGTGCTGAGCATGGCCAAAGGGTGGTGATGGGTGCCAGGCAGTTACCTTACTGCCTGGCAGAGAGAAAAGCTCCATGGATACTCCTGTGGTGCGAGGGACAATAGCCACAGGCTGCAGCTTAACAAGTTCATCTTGGGGGTGGAAAAAGAACTTATTTAGCAAAAGGGTGGTGCAGCCCTGGAACAGACCACTGGGGTGGTGGGGGATCTCTGTCTGGGGAAGTTTCCAAGACCTTGAAGGTTTTCAGTGGACAAAGGTAACACACAGTAGTGCTAATAGTTGTACTCTGTGCAGAAGGCTGGACAGAGGCCTCCAGAGGTTCCTTCCCATTTGTGTTTCTATCGCACTGTGAAATCTTGCTTCCTTGGGGCTCACTTGGCCAAGCTCTACTGTGAGAGAACTGACACTCCTCTGTAAACAATTGCTTGTTTTAGAAACACCGATGCTGGAGGATGCAGATGAAGGTGGGATCAAACTTTGGCACCTGGTAAAACCAACAGAAGAGCCAGAGCTTCCCAAGCATCGGCGTGGGAGCTTAAGAGATCGGGAACGAGCCAAGGCAATCCCGGAGATTTATCTGACGCGTCTGCTCTCAATGAAGGTGAGAAGCAGCACAGATTGTGTTGGGCTTGGGATCTTGCCTTCCTTCACATCCCCCGGCAGATTGCAGGGATGCATATGAAGATGGAGGCCCCCTTTGCCTGAGCTGATGCATGTGCTGGTTGTTTCCCCTCTGATCCCAGCACTGCAGTGACAAACTTCTACTCCTACTAATGGGTAAAGTTTTGCAGAGCCTCTAGGAGAGTGAGAAATGGTTTTATCCCAGTGCCCACCCCATGTTTGTCTTTGTGCGTCCCACAGAAAAAAGGAAGTACTCTGTGTTTTGCAGTAGTTTCTTTGGCAGCAGTGTTCACTTACTGAACTTCCTCTTGCAGCTGAGTGAACCCCTTCTCCTTGTTCCTGTCCATCTGAATCCAGCTGCTGGCAGCCAGCAGTCCCCCACCACTAAGCAGTCTCAACGGTTCAGTGCCGTTCCATCGTGTTGCAAGCTCTCTCCCCTGTAGCAATCCCCTTTACCTGCAGTGGCTCTGAGTACATCTGACTCCCCTCCGCGTTTTGCTTTGTTCATGAGCTTCTCCTTGGCCTCTGTTCCAGAAACCCCTGGGGCCTCCTTTCTCCTTTCCTACTGTTACCTGCAGTGGAGGGGAGGTAGATTTGGACCAGTGAGGGGAGGAGGTTGAGCAGAAGAGAGTGACCTCTCATCTGTGTGAGGTCTGGGCTCTCCACTCTCCTCTGCCTGTGCTGACTCTGTCCTGCTCGGTTCTCCACAGGGCACTCTGCAGAAGTTTGTGGATGACTTGTTCCAGGTGATCCTCAGTACCACCCGCCCTGTCCCTCTGGCAGTCAAATACTTCTTTGACCTGTTGGATGAGCAGGCAATACACTACGGGATCGCAGACCCCGAGACCATCCACATCTGGAAGACAAACAGGTATGGTGTTCCTGTGGGCCCCGGACAGCCACCTTTGCCTCCTGAGGAGGAGCAACATGGGAGTGCAAGGCAGCAGAGCATGGTGTGAAAAGCTGGTTTTGCTGGGAGGGCAAAGCTGGGAGATGCAGTAAAGTACAGAATATCTTTCGGCACCATAGCTGCTACCTTTCTGATACCCTGTTGCGCTCCTGTCATCTCTGCAGCTTGCCCCTGCGGTTCTGGATCAACATCATCAAGAATCCCCAGTTTGTTTTTGACGTGCAGACGTCGGATAACGTAGATGCTGTGCTCCTGGTCATCGCGCAGACCTTCATGGACTCCTGTACAATAGCTGACCACAAGTTAGGGCGGGTAAGTACAGAGGGAGAAGGGAGCGTGGTTGGCACAGACAGCTGAGCAGTGCTGCCCCAGGAAGGCAATAATATTTGCGTAGCACCACTGGGATAGCAGGCCAGGCCCATCCTTGCTCCTGTCTGGCACTGGAGCACTGGAGAGTGATGGGGACTCCTGGGAAGACAGGAGGGAGGAGCTGGTTTTGTTTGGCATACAGAAGAAGTTGTTGAGGGGTGCTCTTTATTTACAGCTTGCAGCTGCTTGGGGGACAGACTCTAGTTGGCTGTGGCACACAGTGTAAGTCATAGGATGCATCTTGGGAAATTCAGGTTGGCCATCAGAAAAACTTTTTACCGCCACTACTCACCCTGTGCCCAGGATGGAATAGTCCTGTGCAGGTCACCAGAAATGGGATGAGTGGATCTCTGGAGGATTTCAGGAATCAGCTATGCAAAGCCATAGCCAATGTGATCTCATACTGGTGATCGCCCAGCTCCAAGTAGAAGGCTGGACTAGGGGTCCTGGAGGTCCCTCCACTAACACATCTCATGGTTCCTCAGACTGCATTACTAGAAGGGAGCCTGGTATTTGAAGTGTGTCTCTGTGCAGAGGACAAAAATTTCTGATCCTGAACGAATGACAGAAAATAGCAGTGATGGTGTTACCTGCTAAGGTTAGTCCACAGCACGGTGAAGGAGCTTTTTGTAATCAATTCTGGTTTTGGCTGTTCAAGGACTCTCCAATCAATAAGCTGCTCTATGCCCGGGACATTCCTCGCTACAAGCAGATGGTGGAAAGGTAAGCAATGATGGGAGAAGTCACAATTTAAGCAGGAAGAAAGAGGCCAGGAGGAACAATACGCTAATTGCCTGTGTATCACTCTAGGTATTATGCGGACATTCGACAGACCATCTCTGCCAGCGACCAGGAGATGAACTCTGCCCTGGCTGAGCTATCACGGGTAAGTAAAATTATTTCAGAAGTCACCCTGGTCCCTCACCTGTGCATCTGAGAGAAAGTTAGTAATGCAAAGATGAGGTATTCCAGCTGAGTGTGCGGTTCTGCTCAGACATACTGACCGTTCCCAGTGTCTGCTCTGCTTTGTGGCACCACAAGGAGGGTGAGGGTCTGCCCCGCTAGCACTGGAGAGAAAAGCGTAGTCAGGCATTCAGGGCAAGGAGTATGTGTGATTTTTCTTTTGCTAGGAACTACTGGTGAATTCTCTTTCCCGTTGTCTTGTGCAACAGGTGCATTTCCTAATGAGCTGTGAGGACGCAGAACTTCATGAGACATCTTACAATTGTTCTTTTGTTTTGTCTAACTTCCTCTCTTGTTCAGAATTACTCAGGTGACCTCAATTCCCTGGTGGCTCTACATGAATTGTACAAATACATCAATAAGTACTATGACCAGGTGAGTGTGTGCTTCCAGCAAGTCCTGGAAGAAGGGCTGAACGTGCCCTTCTCCTTTTACCATCCAACCACCAACCTCCAAAATTAATAATTAAGAGCAGCCAGACTATTACAATGCTGTGTATTGTTTCACTGGCATGTGTAACTTCCATGTCATAAGTTTGCTTTATTCTTATCAAAGAGGGAGGGAGGAAATCACAAAAAAGGACTTATCTCTAACTGGGAGGCTGTTGGGATTTCATGTGCGCTTCTTTTTTTTCACTCCAGTGTCCAAATACTTTACTTAAAAATGAAATGCAGTTAGTTCAGATTCATTTACTAAAGATATAATTTTCAGGTGAGAAGTTTAGCATTCTTTTTGCACTATGAAGTTTATAAGTTATTAAGATGAATCTAGAATATGCATTTTGTGGTTAATTTGAGATTAATTACTATATACCCACTCTGGTCTTGAGCACTCTATATTCCAGCTTGGGGCTCTCCACTGTGCATGGAGTTGAGCTGGTTGATAGTGGTGTGTGCTGGAGAAAGATTAGCAGTGAGCTCTGTCTCGTTGCAGATCATTACTGCCTTGGAAGAAGACCCAACGGCACAGAAGATGCAGCTCGGATATAGACTACAACAGATTGCAGCAGCTGTGGAGAATAAAGTCACGGATTTGTGACAGGCACACAGACTGCTCTCCCCTGGCTGAACGGGGACAGTGCTCGTCCTAGCTGTACACAGGGTGTCCTGCTGCCATTGGAACCAGACTCTCCAAGGAACCCGCGGGTGACATGAACAGGGATGGCCAAGGCAGTACAATGTACAAGCGTCCTTGCATCTCAGAGAATATTTTTTTACAGTTTTTTCTTTTTAAAAGCAAAACAGAACAAAAAAAAAAAGAAAACTCTGGCAGACTGTCAGGGGGACCACACAGCTTCTTCCTACAGATGTTACGTAAATGTGCCAAGTTTCCAAACAACACTGTTGAAGAGCCAGGTGACGACACCGAGCACTGCGTCTGTGGAGTCCTCGGCCTTGCACGGATGCCCCTGCCACTGCTGGGAGACTGCCCTGCTGCAGCCGCTCACTTCAGCGGGAACGCAGGAAGCTTTCCCCAGGCTGACGGCTGTGCTAACCTCTGTCCCTGGCTAGCGAGCACTCCTGCAGCGTCCCACCTGAGAAACTTCCTTGCAGCAATGTCCCCGTTGGTTCCGGATGTCGGATGTAGAAAGGAGAGCGTCCGATGGCGAAGGCCTCTTGCTTCCCAGTGTTCTGGTCTCTGACAGCTCATGCGTGACACCTGCGTGGATGTAATGAGCTCACCAGCATGCGCGCTTGCCCAGGGGCCTACTGTAAATGGACAGCACCCCCCACCCTTTCCCTCAGGACAAATTCGGCATGTGAGAGTCGCTGCCTGGCTTGCCTCAGTCGCCACTGACCCAGCTCGGGATCCGTCTTCCTGGTTCCCTGTGGTCAGAGGCTGCCCTGCTCTTTGGAAAAGCACAACAAATGCCTTGTGCCACTTCCCCTTCCTGCGGTGTCTGGCTGTTCTGCTGCTTGAACTGGACTTGTAAATACCTTCAGAAAGTTAATGTATTTAAATGCTAAAGGAGAATGTTTAATGTTGTGGCTTTGAGACAAAGCTTTTCTTGGAGAAGTATCTCTGTGCACTTCTACTGACAAACGTCTGTCAGCACTGGAGCAAGGTTTTCTCCACTGCTTTGTCTGCAGGGATAACTCGTAGATGTCTCCGTTGTCGTAACAGCAGCTTGCTTTTCCCCGCAGCTCAGTTCAAGGCTCAGCTGCGTGCTCTTCTGTTAGGCTTGCCTTACACCTGACTCACAGTTTTGCTTCCCAGACTCTGGTGTTATGGCACATAGAAGGGTTATCTGGTGAGCTGTGACCTCGAGGAAGCACAACTGTGTTGTTCCCAAGGGGCATCAGGTGTCCTGCAAACGGGAATGATTCCTGCGAGGAAGGAGAGGCTGGAGCAGGCACAAGCACAGTTGCCAGCTGTCACTGGGGAGCTCCTTGCTGCTCCCTCCTCAGTTCCTGCGCCTCGTGAACAGAGTACTCTGCCCTTCTGGGAGTGAATTCCTGTTTTTAAGGGTGCCCTACTTGTTCTCACTCCCTGCTGTTAATTCCATGCTGAAGTCCTGCGTGCCTGGGGCAGGGAGACAGGTCTGACTCCCCTGTCACTTCCCTGAGGTGGTGACTGTGTGGGCCAGGAGGGACCAGAGCTAAAACAGGGCAGGATCATGTCCCTACCTCTCTTTACAGGGCATACAGCAGCAATGCCAGGCCTATCCAATCTGCCCTGTCACTTTGTGTGAGTGCTGCGCAGTTGCAAAACTTTTCTCTGAGCAATATCACAACAAGGTAAGGCTGGCTTCTCTTCCTACAAAGCCAGTTCTCTCCTGTGACCGTCTCTCAGCAGTATTGCCAGGTACTCTGGGTGCCAGAGTATGGCCAACGTCCCTGTGCCACCTCCTGCCTGCTGCTGCCAGGCTGAAAGGTGCGGGCAGAGCTTGCCTCTCTCCCTCCAGGTGGGCACCAGTTTGGGTCTCACTCCTGCATGACCATCTATTTCCATAAAACCTATGGGAACTTAGCATCTCTGAAACCCCTGTCTTGACCAAATCTGATTAAATCAGCCCAAAAAAGCTGGATGGGGGAAAGGACCGGCAGATGGGGAAAAAGCAGATACAGTGCACACTGGTAAATCCTTAGGAACTGCAGGAGGTGATTCCTTGCTTTGAGGCAGGTGCAGGTACAGTGGCAGAGTAGCGTTGTCCCCTTGTGAGCTGACAGATGGACTTTCCGCCCCAGGCAGCAGGGCGTAGTTTGTGGCCTCTCCGACTTGCTGAGCATCTGCCAGGAGCCACGGGCTCTCTGCTGGATTTGTGGCTCTGCAGACTGTTAATGTCTGCCCTTATTTTTGCAGAATTATCTCTGCGCTTTCCCAGAACAGGATGTCTTAGGGCTTAATTCTGAATCCACATCACATTGGCAAAGGGAGGAGGACTCGGTGACTCTCCTGGAATCGCAGTGACAGGAGCCCAGGTGCCTCTGCCGAGAGCGGAGCCTCTGCCCACGCGGCTGACTCGGGCCGCAAGGTAAGTGGGCTCCACATCCTCTTTGCCTCTCAGTAGCGCTCCTGGATGTTGGAAATTATCTGCTTTCTCCGAGTCTATCTGTGAAAGTCTACTTTTATTAGAGCAATAATCAAGACTTAAAAATAGAGCTAAATGTAGATGATCAACTTATTTAACACCTTGAGCTTGTCCTTGCGCAGCTGGGCAGGAGGCACAGCCCGGCGCAGGCGCAGTGAGGGTGCAAAGTTGGTAGTGCTCGTCTCTCCCATCCGTCTGTCCTTGGTGTTCTGGATACCGGCATCCTCCTCCCCTGCGGACACGCACTGAAGGCCCCTCGTTGGGATCAACTTGGGTGTTTAGGCATGGCCCCTCTTCTCTCCGTCCATGCCCCTCTCCTGTGGCAAAATCCGTTACTACGACAGGGTTCTGTTGCATTTAAATTTGCACAAAACAGGTTTTATTATGAAATATTCCCTACTGCAGGGAAGACTTATTTATTTATTTGTCACGACCCTTCCGAGTTTCTTCCAGTCTCTGCCTGATTCCATGACCAGCTTGTCAGACACTCTGGAGACAGACGTTCCTTCTTAAGGACGGAGAATCCTCTCTGGATCTTCCTGTTTTCTTACAGGTAGCAAGTTCTGTGAGCACCAGCTGAGAGTGCCCTGCCACAGCAACTGTTCCCCTTCTGCAAGTGCAGCAAGGGGATGTCGCTGCTTTAATTGTATTCTTGGAAAGGTGATGTTCTTGAGTGGCAGGCATTTGGATTTATTTAGTACTGCGGTCAGAGAAAGAAGCTTACTTCCACCGTGGTCTGGATGAAACACCGAGAACCGATCAGTATTAAGATAAATAACCGTTAGCGTATTTGAATGTCTCTCCTGTTGGTACGACTAAGAGTAGCTGGCACCCACGCGATGTAGATGTGACAGTGCTTGCTTTCATCTGGTTGTAAACTTAGGCTGTACCTGGAAGCTTTTTTTTTTTTTTCTTCTTTTGTAGAAATGGTGGCTTGTTTTTGTTTTTTTTTTTTTTTAATGAAAATAGAGGGTTCTCGGATGCTGCTGCTGCCTCGGTGGAATGCCGTTGTTTTTTTTCCGGGTTGTGCCGCAGCTGCAGTGAGATGCTGCTTTTTTGGTGCCTTTCTTGTTGGGATGATTCTTTTGGTTTCAGAACACCCAGTGCGTTTGCTCTAATAGTCTTTCTCCCGGTCCTCTGTCCTGGTGACTCTGTCCTCTCCCAGCCTTGTGAGTTGGTGTCTCTCTGTCTGTTACGGTATGGCCTGACCTGCATTTATGCCCTGCCACACCTTGAGTTCTGCTCAGAGCACCTGAGGCACTGTCTTTCTCAAATTGGAATTAATAATTAATATAAAAAGCTTGAAAAAAATCTGAATTTTGTTACATAGTGTAATAACTGTTTGTAGATACTGTTCTGAGATGTAGGAGTCTATTGGTGATATAAAAGGTTTTGTCTGTAAATAATCAGTTTAGAGTCCAAATGATTTTAATAAAGAGAATTCTTACACAATAATTCAATAAATTTTAATATACAATCTGCGTGTCATGCTCCTGTTGCACAATGATGCACACTTCTTCCCAGACATAAAGCTGGGAAAGCCCATCTGCCTTTCCCTCTGCCCACCCCTGTCCTTTACTAGCAGAGTTTTGGACAGAGGCACCTTCTCCCCCTTCTTATCTCTGTAAGGTCCCTGCTTTAGTCCCTCCTTTCCCCGCGGGTGGGTGTTCTCGCTGGCCTTTTAGGGCTTACAAACCACTTGTCCCCGGGTGCTGCCCCGCGCTGGCTCAGCACCCAGCCTGGTGCCGCCTCTGCCCCCTCCCTGCTTATTTTTAGCTCGGGGAGGGCAGGTGAGCGGAGAGGGGCACAGGCAAGGGGAGAAGCTGCTCCGGGAGGCCCCGACCTGGGTTTGGCAGGCGGGATCTGCAGCAGAGCTTGCTGCTGGGCAGCCTTAACCCTTTGCGTCAGGGCTGGGGCTCCGCAGTCTCAGCCGGGAAACCTGAGCTGTGCGAGGCCAGGGCCCCTGCGAGGGGGAGGCCAGCCCGGGGCTGCTGCGAGGCTGCAGCATGTGGCAGTGGGGAAAAAAAGAAAAAAAAAAAAAGCTGTTTTCACTGTGGGTGGCTGTTTGCTCCTCAGTGTCGCGTGGGTGCTGGGATGCTCGGGTCCCACCTCGGTGGCACGGGGCTGCGCTCCCCACAAAAAGGCAACGGGGGAAGCGCAGGCTCTGTGGTCACCAGCACCGCGCTGTGATTGTGTTCGGCTGCGTGCGGGCAGCGCTGGGTGAAGCTGGGGTGCCTCAGGTCGGGCAGCACGGCACACGGGTGGGCTTGGGGAGCCTGTCTCTTCTGCCAGGCACAGGCTGGGGACAGCTGTGCGGGGCAGGAGACAGTGCCACAGCAGCGAGCATGGGCCACGAGTCTGGCCAGCGCGCTGTCGGGAGCAGTGGGATGCACCAGGCAGCCCCACAGTTCCTGGGTCTGGGGACAGCGGAGCAGAGGAAAAGGACTTCTCCATTTCCATCTCGGCAGAGTTGTGAATTTCCCTCTATAAATAGTTGCTGTGGAGACTGGAGCTGCAGCAGGTTAACAGAGCTGCTGCCAGGGAGGCTGAGGGAGGCAGGGAGAGGCCAGCAGTAAAGTGAATCCACCGCAGCTGTCCTAGCTCTCCTGCTATCCCAAAGCCAAGGTTGTTCCCAGAAGCAGTGCTTGTGATCCGATACCCTGGCCCGCTCCTCACCATGTCCATCCAGCAATGCAGAAAAGTTTGGTCTGCTCAAGGACACCCCTCCCGGGCAGCGTAAACTAAAAGGAGAGCAGGACCAGCTGGTATCTCACTTTGGGGAGCTCCAGAATGAGGCAGATGACGACCGGAGCGGCGTGCCCTGCCTGCTGCACGGTAAGTCTGCGCGGAGCCCTGTGCGCCGACGGGGCTGCTCTTATGCTGCATGTTGTGACTTGCAGGGATGCTGCGCTCAGCAAGGGCTTGCCAGGTCTGTGTTTGTGCAGAAGATGGAGGTGTGCGTTGCTCTGGTGAGCTCTGCGACTCCAGAGGTGCATGGCTGGGTGGTGGGCAGCTCCTTATGCCCCTCCGTGCAGGTCAGGTGGAGTTCCCAGGCCGGAGCGAAGCGGTGCTCCCTGCCCGTGGCTCTCGCGTACCAGGCAGGACCAGTATGTTTTAGGGGTGAAGTTCTGTGACCTGGTTCAAGCTTGCAGCAAACCAGTAGGTTCTACACAATGTAGCTTTGAATGACAAAAACAAAAGTAACAGTTGCTTTTAAGGTAAAGACATCAAGCGATGAAGGACTTCAAAGCATTGATCGTCCTTTGTCACACAGCTTAGAAAAGTACCTTCGCTCTCCGACAGCAAGTGGCACAGCAACGCTCCTTGTCCTTTGCCAGTGCACCCATCCGCCTCGGGTGGGTGGAGGTGAAGTCTCGCACGCCCAAGGCCGGACTTGCCTCACCTCCGCAGCAAGGAGGACGCCAGGGCGCAGTGAGCTGCTCAAAAGCTCCCTCAGCCCTAGTGCTAGGATGAGCTTTACACTTTGAGTCTGTCTTTGGGTCCTGCTTTCCCACCGAAATCTCCTATAACTGTAAATCCACCTAGGGAAGATGCTGTTGAACTCCCATCTTCACACACTCTTGAGTTTTCCTTTGGCAGGTGAGTGGTGAGCAACAGCACAAAATGTTGAAGGCTGCCCCCAGCTCTCAGCTCAGCCCCTGCTGTCCCAGTGATGGGAGTGAGGGAGCCTGGGCAGAATCTGGTGGTGCAGGAGCTGGCGAGGTCACTGATGCGCTCAAACTGTGCATAAATAAGAAAAATTTTTATTTCACCTCTGTTTCATAGCTAAGATGTTAGTAAGTATTTTGTAAAGAGTGACAAGACAGACATGCATCGTCCTGGAGGTTTACGCCTAAAGGAAGCTGATTCTGAACGGTGTGAATGCCACTATTAGAGGTGTAAAAATACAAGGGGGGGGGCGGGATTTTGAGCTCCTTTCAGGCTGCTGTATGGGCTGGGGTGAACGGAGCAATGCCAGCTCTAGCAATTTGGGTTGTCCCTGACAGGATCAGAGTCTCGACCCCAGTCTGACCCTGAATCAGAGCCGTGCTGGGAGCCTGCTGGGTGCCCAAAGGTAGGCTGCGGCTCTGGCTGCTGTGCTGGGAGAGGAGCATCCACGTGGAAAGAAACTTTAGTCTTTTGAGGAAATCACAGCTCTGTCTCAGCACCTGGGAGATATTACTGTCCCAGAACAACTCCCTGTCATGTGGCTCCCACCACCCCCACCAGCCCACTGTATTTCTGAAAATCCTCTGGTGCAGACAAGTGCTCAGCGTTAGCGACCTGATTTGAAGGATTTAAAGGTCAATATTTCTACCCGTGCTAATCTTCTGCAGGGATTATTATCACCTGTCACGAGCTCTGGCAATGCCTGTGAGCCTGAAGCTTCAGCCCTGCAGCAAGTGACATTTCCAAATTATGAAAGGCTGGGTCAGAAGTACCCCAGTTACGGCAGCTTACATCTATATTTCCATTCGCATTAGGGTTCTGGGTGGCTATTTCAGGTGACCGGTGCTGAAGCCAATTCTACACCGGTGCTGCGGGGCGGGGGGACAGCAGTTGCATCAGTCTGTCTGCACCTTCTGGGTGTTTGTAAGGTACAAACAGTACCGAACAGTAACGAACCCCGGGAACAGCCTCCCCCTCCGGCACAGCCTTTCGCTAGGCTGTCACAGGACGGTCAGTGATAAACCCGTGCTCCGGCCCAGGAATGGGCCGCAGACAGATGTGCAGCACTGCAGTGTCTGAAACACAAGTTCTGCTTCGCACCCGTCTGGAGCACAAGGCTCCTCCTGCCAGTGAAAGCCCAGACGTGTCCCTTCCTCAGCCGGGATGGTGATGGGGAGCGAGTGCTTTCCCTGGCTGTGGCCACGGGAGGGGATCCCGCAGTCCCCGCTAAGCCCCTGAAAATCCACACTGGGCACAGGGAAACCTGAGACTCCCACCTGGCCCTGGCCCGGCCACACACCACCGGGATCCCTGCCCAGCCCCAGCCTGCCAGCTTTCCTTCTCTGAACTCTTAAAATAATCCCTGCCTCCGTGAATTGCCAAAAGCATTTGTAACAGCCCGGCTCCAGGGGCTGATGAAGCCCATGGGAAAGAAGGGGGAGAGCAGAGGTAGAAGAGGAGATCAATGTGCGCAGCGTGCAGCAGAGGTACGGCTGCCCTGCAGCTCTCCAACTCTCTTTAAAGCAGTAAAGTGCTGAAGATCGCACCGCCCGTGCCCCACGACCCGGTTCCCCACTGCCTCCATCCCCTTGTGCCAGGATCTGCTGGGCCATGGAGGAGCGGGTGCAGGAGGAGATGCCGGCAGCCCAGCGCACAGGTCAGTCCTTGGGTGTGTGGCTCCAGAGCTGAGATCGTGCCAGGCTCTTCCCAGGCCAGAGGAGGCCTCCGGGACCTGTCCGGTCGTTCCTCCAGGAGGATGGCTGTCCTCAGCTGCTCTTTCAGTCTAAAAGCATTGAGAGATGTCACTAATGTCTCTTGGCAATGGTCCCTGCAGGAGGCCACCACCCCGTGCAGGAAGGAGATGTGTTCAACGCGCAATACCAGGCTCTGCGCAAGCTGGGCTGCGGCGCCTTTGCCACCGTCTGGCTGTGCCAGGACATGAGGTGAGGGGCTGACCGGTGTTTCGGGAAGGGGTGGCTGATCTCCTGGGCAGGACTGGCCCCTCTCACAGGAGCAGCAGAGCTTATCAGCATCCCCTGAGCACAGAGCAAACATGTCAGCGAGACTGGTGGGGTGCAGTGAGCAGAGCTGGTCCCTGGAAACCACAGAACATAAACGAGGTGGGATCAGCCCTTGCTCTGCATTTGCCCTTCTCATTTAGACCCTGCAGTGTCTGTGCTCTGCCTTTTTCTCTCCAGTCCCTCTCTGGTCCCTGGGGCAGCTGCGCTGCCGACACCAGCAGCATCATCAGGAGGGATGCCCACAGGCCTGGCGTGCTGCAGACCGAGGGCAAGGCTGCTGGCAGGAGGGCAGCACCTTCCCTGGGCAGCCCAGGGCTGGGTGACTGGGAGACGGGGAGGTGCTGCTGGTTAAGGCCACTCTGGCGTGAGTTGGCTGGCAGCTGTGATTCACTTCCCAGGAGGAAGAAACACGTAGCTGTGAAGGTCCTGAAAAGCAGGGAAGGCTTTGCTGAGGCTGCCCAGGACGAGATCGCTCTCCTCCGCTGCGTATGTATACTCTGGGGCCCTGTGCTTTGCTCTGCGGGGACGGCCACCGAGTTCAGGTCTGAGTGCCAGCCTCAGCATCCCTTCTCCCTCCAGGTCTCAGTCTGAGGAGCTGGGTGGGGGACAGGAAACAAACAAACAAACAAACCATTAGGTAATCACCTCAGCTCAGTGCTGGCCTCTGGAACATGCACCTTCTCCTTTCTCCTTCCTCCTGTCACACTGGGACATGCTGGCTGTATCCCACTTGCCCTGTCAGCCCATTTCTTTCAGCTGAGACCAAATTCCAGTAAATAGAAGGAACCTGCAGAAAGATGAGGCGGATAATCCATGGAAAAATGTGGCAATGTTCTTAAGCAGGAGATGGGAGAGTGCCCACTGTATTTGTGTCGTTCCCAGCTCAAAGGGCATTGCTCTATCACAATACTAAACCTGAAGTAAAAGGAAATATCTGGAAAAAAAAAAAGCAAGATGTAGCAAAAACATAATAAACCTCTGAAGTCAGAAAGCTTCCTCCTGCTTTTGCTAATTGCTGTGGTAATTAGGTGCCTGTATCTGGGTCTCAGCTTGTTGCCTTTCAGGGTGGCTTGACATGCTAGCTCTAGAAAGCTCATGGTTACAGTTCTTCGAGTTTGCCTAAATACAAAGTTACATCAGCTTTAGATGAGTAAAAGCCATTAAAATTTTGCATTTCAAATTACTCTGAGGCCTTTTGCTAAAAGGTTTGAGAAAGGTTTAGTTCACATCTGTAAATCTGCAGGCCCTGTCCAAAGGGACGCAAGCCAGACTCAGTGATGCAAGAGGAAGCAGCAAGTGGCACTAATTTAACGTAATCAGAGGGCTGCTTTTCTACACATCAGCACAATCCTGCGTTTAGACCAAGCCTTACCCTTCATTTATTATGAATTCTCTCTGAAGGACACTCCTGCCTCTCTGCAACCCCTTGTGAGAAATTGCTGAAGGGAAGGTGTGGGTTTTAAAAGGCGATGTCCCAGCCTGCTGCTCTCAGCCAGGGAGGGACAGGGCCATCCCCGCTCTGAGGACAAGGAGCAGAGGCTGCAGAAGGGCAAAGGACATGGACAGCCCTTGCTGCTGGGAGCAGGGAGCTGCGGCCTCGGGGGAATCCCCTTCCAGCACAAGCATGAGAAATGTCTGGGCCTGCACAGGATAGAATAAGCAGCGGGAAGCGTGGTAGACACTATTAGCAGGATTGTTATTTGGAGTTATTTGGAGACTGTGAGGGTGATGGTCCCACCTGGTCAAGAGCTAGACAACATACAGAAACTCATTCCTTGGTAAATGACTTGTGTGTTTGGAGCCTGGTTTTCCTGATGCTGTTTTCATGGGATTTGTCATGAACTGCCAGCTCCTGGAAGAGAAAGTCTGTAGAATGAGATAAAACAGGTGCAAGATGTCCTTGTGCATATTTATGTCTCTAATTGCAGCTTTCTTGGAATCCCCCCCTCAGGTGAGCAGTATGAAGAAGAAGGACCAGGCAGGAGAAAACATTGTCTGTTTGTTGGACGACTTCAGAATGATTGGAGAGAACGGCTTCCATATCCTTCTGCCAGAATGCTGCAGCTCTGGGTCAGCAAAGCCTGGGCTTGCCTCAGAGAGTCGCAGGACGGTATAAAACCGAGTGCTGTGCTCCCAGGAGGATGAACAGGGCAGTAGCTGGACGTGGGGCACATGGAGGTGGGTGGAGGGGAGAAGCTGGATAAGGAGATATTTGGCTGCTCGGTGAAGGGCAAAAGGCTGGTGGTAGCACCCTCTCTCTGTTAGTGAATCCCTGACTCTTTGCCACATGCGTGCTTGGTATTTGAGGCACTGGGTCCTTCCCTGCGATGTCTGATGGGTAACTACGCAGCCCAGGGACTGCCTTTGCCTTTTGTGAAAAAATCTTTACAGCAGGTGAGAACTTAGCTGGAGCTGGGTGAGGGCACCAAGGGACTGTTGGCTGGGGGACGTGCCATAGTCTTCATCCCGGGGTCATCTGCCACAAACCCCATAACTGCATCTGCAAAGAAAGGGACAATAGAGTGAGTGCCCAAGGCATGCATTTTTTTTTAAGGAAAACAATGACTATTTCTTTTGGGTGTAAGGAAAGAAAATGTTAATTATAATGCAGACAGGGAAGTCATCACATTCCCACGAATACAGGGAGGCCGTGCATTACAGCCCAAGCCCTGCAGTCTCCTCAGGTCTGGGAAAGAGTCAGGGCCACCTGCAGACCTGCACCGGGGATTCAGGGGTGGCACTTGTGTTCCCATCATCCCATGATCACCGAATGGCCCTGAGAAGTCCCCTCTGGCAGCAGTGACACACTGCTGGCACTCGCCTCAGCATCCAGGCGCGTAGCACCGCCAGGTCCGGCAGCTTTCTGCACCGCACCAGCAAAGGCTGCTCGAGATCTCCCTCAGCGCTGACATCTTTCCCAGGGCTTTCTAAATCGCTGGTTCAGTTGGCTGGTACTCAGCCCATGTTGAGGTTTTCCTGCTCCGAGCCAACTCTTCACTCAGCCCCTGGAGGGATGTGGTGTGCCAATCAAACAGATCCTGAAAACTGAGTTTCTTATGTGTTGGCTGGGAACAGCTAAGGAACGGGAAACCCAAGCGAGGCCTCAGAATAGTTAAAATTACATTTTGCCTTTCATGCTGAGATCTCTCAGAAGTCTGCACACTTGCCAAGATGAAGATTTGCTACCCTGATTCCTGTGCCCTTCTAGGGACACTAAGAAAGAAAACCGCTTCCTCCTTCATCCTATTTTCTGTAATAGCCTCTTCTTCCTCTAAAGAAACTCCACTACCACCTGAATAAGTTACACAAAAATGTGGTGGCATTAACCTCTGTGTCCCATTTCACACCCAAGCCTTTTGCTTGATCAATTTCCTCATCTGCTTTAATTGTAAAACCTCAGAATCTTTCTTCCCCCATCAGATCAGCACTGGGGCAGTATTTACTTCTGATTCATTCCACTTCAGCTCCTTAAATCTTTCCCCGCGTTTCACAGTTACCATTTAAGGCTTGTATTTCCCTGGGGCTGGTGTTCATCCCAGAATAGAATTTGATAATATAGAGAATATTTGCCAGCCCTTTATGACTGACCAGAGTGTTTAAAAAACAAATGTGACTCTCCCAGTAGCCTTTTCGCTGTTATTGATTTCTGATGGCGACTGCTTCTCTCTGGCAGCCGTTGTTTATCTCCCCGCTGTGACAGCCCAGGCTCTCCCTGCTCCTCCGTAAGCCTTTCTTTCCCTACATGGCTCTCCTGCACTGCCCTTAACTCCTCTCTGGACGCACTCACTCATGGTCTGTCCCTCCTCTGCTCCGGGTTATGCTGCACATCCGTTTCTTTCCTTGTGCGATGGGACGCCCTCCCGTGCCATGTCACTCTGTAACAGCCCCCAACTTCCATGTGAGTGACAATCAGCAGAAGGCATGGTGGTCCAACGACATAACAGCCGTAAGAACAGGAGTGTTTTTTCAGGAGAAAGTCCAGCTTTGTGATTGTAATGCCTCCCCGTAGCCCTGTCCTCTTTCCATCTCCCCGGGCTTGCCCATCCATGCTGATATCTGTGGATTTTCAGGCTGCCGTCTGCTGGGTGTCACCCCCACCTCCCCCAAACAGCCCCTTCCATCCCCGCAGAGCTCCCCAGGCCCCTCTTGCTCAGTGTCCTGGGTACGTGGGGCTCCAGCACCCACACCTCCTGCCCTGTTGTGCGACGAAACCCCTTGTGCCTGCTGCCACAGGGCCACCCCAGCCAATGTCACCACTCTGCTGGCTGCACCTCCAGCTCAGTACGGGGCACCCGCTGCACAGAAACAAGTTACTGCAGCTGGTTCTCATCAGTGCCCCCTTTCTCCAACACCAGAACGTCCACAGCTTGCACATCTACTGTGCCTGGCTGCCGTGAGAGCACCGGCAGCGGCTGGGGCAGGGGAGGCGGTGGGGACGCTCGCCTCGCTGAGGTGACGCTCACCTCGCTGAGGTGACGCTGCCTGCTCGCCCAGGTGCTGGCCGGGCTGCACTTCCTGCACAAGCGCTGCCGCATCATCCACGCAGACATCAAACCGGAGAACGTCTTGCTGTGCGGACGTGACAAAAGCCTCCAAAGGCTTCTGCCCGATCTGCTTGACTGTGGCCAGAGCACGGATTTGAGACTAAAGGAAGCAGGTGAGCACTCCAGGTTGTTTTTAAACAGGAAAATGCACTTACATGTTTATTGCCAGGAGGAAAACAGAGGCAGCAGGTACAGATATCTCGGGAAAGGTTCTCACCTCCTGCAACAGCCACACAAAACAGTACAGCCGGCTCATGCTGCTGAGCGGCCTCTCCTGCCTCTGCTTAACGCCAACATCAGGCTGAGCAGCTACAAGCCACTCAGGGCACCTACAGAAATGTGGTCTTGCAGGTGGCTTTGTGTGGAGGACAACTGCAGATCACAGCCACCCGTTAACGGCCCCACCACGACTTTGGCGCTCATTCTTACGGCCTTAGGTACAGGATAGTTCCCTTGTGCCTGGGGTTTCAGCCACTGAAACCTTCACATACTTGATCAAAAAAGCTGTGTGACACTTCTGCTCTTTATTTCCCCTTCTTCTGAGGTTTGTGGGGACTTGTACGTACCGCTAATCTTCAAGGCCTTTTGAGACATAATTTATTTGCAGAGAATGGTGTGACCATTGAATAAGAAGTAGGGCTGGGGAGTTTCTCCAGAGAGCTCATCTCCCAGCAATGAGATCCCTTCTATTTTCCTCGCGCAATGTTCTCCCATGAGCATTTCTCCCATGACGGTGCTGTTTTGTCTCTCAAACTCTGGGGCAATCAGGGAATGCCAAATTAGTGACTGAGTCTTTTGCTTGGAGCAGAAAAGCACAACATTAGGCATAGAGCAACAGCTCGCTGTAAAGCAGTAAACCAAAAATTACCCGTTTCCGGAGTCATATGAAAATGTAACCTCTACGCTGCTCGCCAAGCAGGCCGTGTCCAAGGTCCACGACAGCCAGGACTGCTGACGGCTAAGGAGGCATTGCAGACGGTTTGTGTCTGACAGGTGCTGGTAGGAGGTGCTCTCCTCTGGGCCCACAGCAATTTCACCTCGGGGCCAGAGGAACCTTGCGGCAGGACAGGAGCACATGGTCACACTGCTCCACTCCAAGCTACTGTCCTCCCAAGCATCCTCTTAGATTTTGACTGGATACCAGGTCATCTTTTGTGTTCCCTCAAAATCAGAGGTGGCATTTTATTGACGATTAAAAGCTTTTCAGGACCTGTTAGGCTGAAAAACTCTCCTGTGTAAGTGATGCATAGCCATTGTTTTGGAAAGACCTGATTTCTCTCTGTGGTTTCCATCTAGGAGGGGATCTTGGCAATCGATTGGAAGAATCTGATTTAATGGACATAGAAGTGAAAATTGCAGATCTGGGCAGCGCGTGCTGGACAGTGAGTCTGTTCCGCATCTCAATCCCATGACGACACAGGATGCTGCGTGTTCCTATCCATCCCACCCTGAGCATCTGTCCTTTTACAGCTGAGTAGCTATTTCAGTGTGCTGAAGAGATGCTGATTTTGGGGGGTGTTCTATTCAGCACTCCCAGCTCAGAGCTGGGCCCCATCCTACTCGAGACACTGTCCATTTTGGACATTTCTTCAGCTTGCAGTTAGTCCCTACAGTTGGAAATTCAAAACTGTGTTTGGTGTGAGATGCTGGGAGACAACGCACCCCGGCGTCAGTGGGGCTGTGAACGTGCCTGCCGTACCCTGCGCAGAGTTTAGTGCACGTATTTGGTTC
The DNA here is from genome assembly GCA_011801015.1 of Ardeotis arabs. NCBI lineage: Eukaryota > Metazoa > Chordata > Aves > Otidiformes > Otididae > Ardeotis > Ardeotis arabs. The sequence goes on from JAAGAY010003105.1 coordinate 29,021, forward strand.
TGCCCCGCAGGGCCCTCCTCACTGCGCGGGAAGCGTCCGCCCACGAGCATTGCCGTTGCTCGCTGAGGGACGCTGACCAGCGGGAGTTTGTTTCTGTTTCAGTACAAGCCTTTTTCCAAGGAGATACAGACCCAGCCGTACCGCGCCCTGGAAGTGCTTCTGGGATTAGACTACGGCACTCCTGCGGATATCTGGAGCACGGGCTGCCTGGTAGGACAGGGGACAAGGCTGCGCGTGCACAGGAGTGACCGACAGTGACAGGGCAGGGCAGCGTGTCCTCGGCACCCACTGAAACCCGCTCTGCAGGGAGCAACAATTCCTTGCTGAGAAGGAGAAAGGAGCTGTCTGCACTCATTCACTTTGGACTGAAAGTATGCTGCTGATAAAACTCACTCCTAATTAGTTTAAACTACGAGGCAATCCACACTCCACGTATGTTAACTCGTAGACTTGACTGAACCAGGCACGTACTGCTTTCCAAAGGTGCTGTTTCACCATGGTACGGACCAACGCAGTGCGAATATTTCCAGATTTCAGGATCAGTTGTGTGTGATAGGAAGGGAAATTGGTACTATCAGAGTTAATGGGGAAATAAAGCTCCGGGTCACTCAGTGAATTAACAATGCTCCTCCATTTCCAGGCGTTTGAAATGGCAACTGGGGAGCGCCTATTTGATCCTCAGCCTGGGAAATATTTCTCCAGAGATGACGGTAGGACTCCATCAGTTTTATTTATTTCACTGACAGAAATGTCACAATCTTTGTATCTAGATTTGCTTTCTCTCCCTCTGTCTAGATCACGTTGCTCGGATTATTGAGCTGCTGGGAAGAATTCCTCCTCAAATTGCTTTCTCCTGGAACAAGTCAACAAAATTTTTCAGCAGGCCAGGTAAGAATTGGAGCAAGGAAGTTTACTCTAAAAAACACTGCAGATCTCTGACACACTCCTACTCAGCTCACACAGTTTTCACCTCCAAAATTATATGACACAACACAGGCTACAAGCAGGGACAAAGATAAGGGATTTCATAAAGAGCGGGAACACTCCCTGCCCTGCCTACCTTTGCAATCCATGAGCATTCCAGGGATGAATGAAAAATCCTGAAAAATTATCACAGCAAACACCCAATGCGGAAAACATTTCCATTCTTTCTCCTTTGGATTTGGAGTGAATGGAAATACGGACAGGAAACAGCTGCATGGCAGGAAGGCTGAAAAGGGCATGTAACACTGGATTTCACCCATTCACTGTCAGAGAACAATGATGACGAGGAATGGGACACTCATATCCTTCCATCCTTCCAACGTGGATGCTATATTTAGCCTTCTGACCCAACTATAACGTGTCTTCTTTTTTTTTTAATTCTCCCCAATTCCTTTCCCTTTGACTCATTAGGCTTGAAATCCTCGTCTTTGACTTCAAGTATCGCATGACTCCATCCTTCCGCAATTTAGTTTTCTTTCTCTGCTTTTCACACTGACCAGCCACACAGCCTCAGCCTACCCACAGTTCACTTCACGCTGAGTGCTAGTCCCATGCTGTAGTTCAGCAAGCACCTCCCTGCACATTCACACCCTTTCCTCACCCCTATTCCTTCTATGGTGCCCAAAAGAAATGAGTCAAAATGAGTTCTTGTTCTATATTCATTCCCTGTGTGAACCAAACTGGCCTGACCACACATGCCTAACCTGAATCACTACACCACATGCTCCTGGGGACAAGGACAGCTTCTCGGTCAGCAGTGGCACTCTTCTGGGCCCCAGAGCTAGTAGGCACAAAAAAAAATTTAAATATTAGTGTCTTGTGAGCTCTGGCACTGAAATGGCCTGATGCACTCTGGTTTGCATGTGGACAAGCAGAGGGAACAAGCAGCAATGGCTTTGGCAGGGCTGTTTTGGGAACACTTCATTCACTCTTGGCATGGTCTCATCTAAGAAGTGCTCGGGAAGGGGGAGACCTCAAATACTAGCTTGGAAAAATGATTTCTGAGAAAAAACCGAGAGCCACAGCTGCAAGGGGCAGTGCAGGTGCAGCTTACAGGGAGGAAGACTGAGGCAAAGGGCGGGCTCCTTCAGGCTGCTGTGGCTGAGCTGTAGGAGGCGAGGAGCTCGCAAGCGTAACGAAGGCGCTGTGCTCACGCTGTCTTTGCCAGGCGCTCTTCTGCGGATCTCCAGGCTCTCCCCCCGCAGCCTCCACGCCATCCTGGCCGACAGACACAAATGGACAACGCACCAGGTCACCCCTTTCGCCAGCTTCCTCCTGCCCGCGCTGCAGTACGCGCCCCACCGCCGCGCCACGGCCGCCCAGTGCCTGCACCACGCGTGGCTCAGCGCCCCGTGACCGGCCCCGCCGCAGCCAGCCGGGACCGCCATCCCAGGGGAGAGGGGGGTGCGGCGGGCGGGGCGGGCCCGGCCGGGCGGCCATGGCGCTGCGCACAAGATGGCGGCGGGGCCGGGCGGCCCCTCGGGCGCCGGCGGCTCCTCAGCCCCCGCGCTGCGCGGCACAGCCTCTGCCCAGCGACCCCGGGAGCGGCACGGCGGCCTCCGCGCAGCCTCCAGCTCTGTCCCGCAGCTCCTCCCGCACTCGGGCTCCGTGCGCCTGCCTTAAACGTCCCTTTAGTTCGCGTAGTCCGCACGCAGCGTTAATTGGAAGCAGTAATTAGCGTCCCACGGTCTCGCAGTCTGTTTAAGCCGGGCGGGTGGGGGGCCAAGAGCAGGGAGCGCCTTTCCCTGCCCGCTCCGCGGCCGGTAGCGCCGCAGACACATCCCGCGGAGACGCGGGCACCAGCGCAGGGAACAGCGCGCTGCCGCAGGGTCCCTCCAGCCCGGCTCCGCGGGGCGCGGCCCCTCCTCCCCGCCGCCCCTCCTTCCCGCCGAGAGGCCGCTCCCCGCCGTCAGCGCCCGCCGCCCTTTGTTTGGGGCTCTGGAGAACCAGACGGCGCGGGGCTCCACCGGGCGCTGGCCCCGCTCCCCGCTGGCCCCGGCCTCCCGGGTGGCGCAGAAGGCGGCAGTCC
>JAAGAY010003106.1:0-38200 GCA_011801015.1 Ardeotis arabs
TTTAAGTTTTTTTGTTTGAGATTTTTTTTTTTTTTTTTTTTTTTGTCTGCTGCCTGCTGTTGGGGAGTTCAGGCTCAAGACACAGAAGTCTGACAAATGTCTTTTGTGGCTGCAGTATATACACTCTTGTATTCTGATAGAGCCCTGAGAGAATCTTCCTTATCTATGTGTAGAACCTTTCATTTTATTTTTAAGCTATGGAAAATATGTAGACAACTCCTCAAAACCAAGCTTTTTAGCTCATCTCCAAAACAGGGAGAACGCTCTCCATCAGTATTCCACTGTCTGGCAGAGGAAGGCCTGAAGCTTGGGTTCATTTAGCTTGGGTTTTGGTTGACTAATTGCTGCGTGGCCATCTTAATATTGGAGATGTGTTTTTCTCTTTGTACTTCTCCACAAGAGTATGTGTTCAGGAGGATGGATGTCACAGGCAACTGTGATACTTGGTTCTTGAAATCACGGAATAATTTCAGCTGGAAAAGACCTTTGGAGGTCACCCAGTCCAACCACTTGCACTTGGTGTGATTGCCCCAGCCTTTGTCCAGTTGAGTTGAGATGATCTCTTGAGGTGAAGATCCCACACAGCCTCACTGGGCACCTTCAGGTGATGATCACCCTCAGGCTGAAAATAGTTTCCTTGATAACTAATCAGAAGGTCCCTATTTCTTGATGATTTTTCTTTTTTAATTCAAGTCTGAAGTGTTGACCTGCATAGAGTTGTAGGAGAACTGGATACCCACTCTCCTAGAAATCCCAGCAGTTTCAAATTGTTCTTTCTATAGGGAATGGAAAAGCTGTTGAAATGTTTGCTTTTTAAGCTTAATCTTAATCCCTTAAGTGGAATTTGGTATAGCAGTTATGAAGACCGTGCTTTCTTGACCCAAAAGATAAGCTGGTTTTAAAACTGTTCTTTGAATGTTAGAACACAAATAACTGTTTGTGACTTAATGTTAGCTTTATTAGTTGTGGTTCTGAACTAAATATACGAACAATAGAACTCCTAACTTTTTGCTTTTTAATCAAATATTAAATAAATGGCAATATTTTTTTTATTTCCTCTGAAAACACTTGATCATGATTCCATTCTCACTGGCTGCATATGCAGACACTAATGTGTGTATATAAAAATATGACAGCATCAACCAGTCTTGCCGAATCAGTCCTGATTTGTGTGCTGATAAAATTTTAATCGTCCGTCCTGTAGAGCAAGACTGATCATCTCTGTATATAAACACATGAGAATAATTAACAAAGATGACAAAGACATCATCCATTTCTCACCAATAGATGCACTGCTAAGAGATCAGAGACACAGCACACAGTTTCTGCTTCAGAACTCAACAGATTTTTATCGCCGGGGCCAGGTTGTTCCCCCTGTTCTCCCCATGCTTTGCTACTGTTACTCTTGATCAGCTGCATCAAATAGTTGCAGAAGGCAAAACAAAACAAAAACAAGGGAAGAAGGGCATGACAGACATGAATCTGTTGTCCTTTTTATGAGTGATCTTAAAAAGTAGCACATGGGTTAGTGTGAACTGAAATAGCTCAGACCTGAATGTTTTTGTCTGTGTAATGGTGGCGACGGTCTGCCATGCTATTTGTAGCACCTCTGAGACTTGGGTTTCACTCCAGAAATCTGCGAAGGATGAGGCAGTCCAGTGTGTTCCTGTGTGCTCTATATTGAGCACAGTGCTATGATTTTCATTTCAGTGACTGCAAAACTTGAATGGAGCCTGATGGAAGCAGAGTGTCCTAGACCTCGGTGGTATCTGAGTCCAAGTGATTTTCAAGAGAATTCATACCCACCTGTAGTAATGGTTAGCTTATTGCTAAGTAAGAATAGAAAGCTTTTTCCTTAAAGTATATAAAGAGGGATGCTGAAACATCTCTCCATAGCTGCCTGGTGCATATCCTGGATCAGCTTAGTTCCAGCAGGAGTCCTCCCTGAAGTGAAATGCTCTGCTGCTTGATATTTCTCCCCATCTAGTAATATTTCCTGGCTTTTTTCCTGGCAGTCTCAGTTGCACTAGCAACACATACGTGTGCTTAGGGACTTCTGCAACCACAGTGGGACGTGCAGATGGATAACATCTCAAAATCCACTGAATGTAGTGCTTATAGGAATGAGATATTTAACTTTCTGTCAGTGAATAATCTAGTTATTTGTTTTGCAAGGTTTACAAAGATGAAAAGACTGTAGTCATCAAGGATAAATATCCCAAAGCGCGTTACCACTGGCTTATCTTACCATGGGACCCCATTTCAAGCCTGAAGTCAGTCACAAGGGACCATCTTGAACTCCTGGAACATATGCATGCAGTTGGGCAAAAAATGATCGAACAGTGCCCTGCCAGAGAGAGCCTGGAGTTCAGACTGGGTTACCATGCTGTCCCCAGTATGAGGTAAGACATAGATGAGTCATCAGGTGGAGACCCTGTTGTACAGATTTGGGGCTAAATGTGTAAGGTGATCTAGCATTGCTAAAAAACAACTAATCTTCCTAAACCCTACAGACAGTTTGGTGTCCAAGTCCTTTGGGTGCAGCTGTGCACACACTGCTGTGTACATGCCAGTGGGCTATGCAGGGGTCTTGGGTCCGGTGGGAAATGCCTGTTGGGTTCCCTTAGGAGAGGTCTGTAGCTGGGGCCACGCTATGGCTGTGCTCCAGTCCCAGTGAAAGAGGCGGCTCTGCTGATGGCCAAGTGCTGCAGCATCTCCCCTCCCAGCACACCAATCTGGGATCAGAGAGTGACTCTTAGGGCTGTGAGTCCTGCCTGATGCTGAGCAAGGATTTGAGCCTTGTGTGTAAATAAGTCCAGATCTTACAGTGTCCAAATGCCCATGGGTATTGCAGTCAGTGTTCCGAAGTCGTTCTCTGGTTCCTGGATGAAGCTTTGATTCACTGATCAAGTCCTATTCAAGTACTTTACAAAGTTTAAACCTTTGGTTTATTAAACTTACTGTCTCTGCCTTTTTGGAAACTATCAGGAATGTAGACTGTAGTTAAGGGCCAGCGGAATATGCAGACTAGTGACCTTGACTGAAACGCTTGGCATGAGACAGGGCTTCCAGAACGGGCTGCGTTTCTTCTGTCGCAGGATTATGGGTCAAACATGATAAGACTGACTCATAAGGCTGGCAGTCCGACTCTGCTGAATCATGTTTGCAACTGATACTACTGCAGAACAACTTTGAGCATTAACGTTTTTCTTCTCTTTTATGTACATAATGTATTTGTTTCAGTCAGCTGCATTTGCATGTAATCAGCCAGGATTTTGATTCTCCAGCCCTGAAAACCAAAAAGCACTGGAACTCTTTTACTACAGACTACTTCTTAAACTCTGAAGGTAATGATTAGAAAAGGTATTTCGTAACATGTAGTCCTGCTTGTTGGTTCTGGCTTTGGGCTTTTTTGCCAAACAAATTTGTAAGCCGTAAATTCCATTGTAATAAGTGAAAGGTTTTATGTAATTTCAGATATTGGGGAATAGCACTAAGTAGAAGTGAACCGGATTTTGTGATTGGTTTGAGTTAGAATGCATGGATGGCATGCTGTGCATGCGAAGCAGCCTGCAGATTCTGCAGTGTCATGGGTTTCATGATCTACATGGTCCCAGTATCTCTGATCTTGGTTTTTTTTTTTGGGTTTTTTTTTTTTTTCAGATGTGATAGAGATGGTAAGAAGCAAGGGGAAAGTGATGGTGAAAGATCATGTCTCTGAACTTCTCAAATTGCCTCTCAGATGCCATCATTGCAAACAACAGCTGTCCACTATCCCCCAGTTAAAGGAACATCTCAGGAAACATTGGCCAAAATGACTTTGCAAACAATCGTCTTACAACCTGTCTTCAGATTTCAGGTTAAAACAAAGACTTGGAAAAGTTAGTGGACACGTATGTTTTCTGTGAACTGGAATGACAATGTGATATGGGAAAAAGTAGCCTGGAAACAGCAGTATGCTAACTTTGTAATAGCTTAGACAAAAAAAAACCCTAACCATAAAATAAAGTGACTTTTGAAATTGAGTTGTGTTTGCAGCTTTGTTTTGACACTGCCACGCTAATCTGTATGTGAACTGAAGTCTGGAAGAAGTGCTGTGTTTGGATTAAAGGATTTATTTTAATTCAGAAGGTGAGGTGTGGAGCCCAGATCCAGGTTTCTACTGAGAAAGGAGAGAAACAAACAATGATGTAGAGATCTTTCTCTTGATGTCTTCTGCCTATCCCTGCAGTGTCTCCTAAGTGATAATGTTGCAGAGGCTGGTATGGCTGGCAGCAGATCTGTCAAGGCAGTGTACGAGAGTGCATGGGAAGGAGCATCAGCTACAGTCTCCCCACTTTGCTGTGCCACAGCACAGCTTGAAGACTTCAGTGCTGCTGAGCTTCCCTTGAGTGATGGAGCAGGCATTGCCCCTCGCCAGGGTAGTCACTGCTCAGGCTGTAAGAGGACAGCCTGCCTCTTTCATGTCCAAGGAGGCACTTAATCATTTATGTATAAAAATACATGTATAATACGCAATGACTAGCTGTACTGCTAACCCCAGAGTAACTATCAAGGTTTTCAGTTGCTTGGCTGCATAAGTTGAGGTTGGTACAGAAAATGGTGTGGTTTAATGCTATCCTGTTTCTCCACATTGGTGTTTTGGTGAGCCTCTGTCATTTGATTGTCGTCAAGATGGGACCTCCCAGATAGGCAGCAGAGCAGTAGTACTGTTTCTGGGTCCAGAACTGGATTGCAGGGTTCAATTTCATTCTAAGCCCAAGTTTGACTTCAGAAGCCCTCTGGGTGAAAGGGCTTTCAGTAAAAGAGCACACAGAGCCTTTGTTATACAAGGAAAATGCTGTTCTAACTCTTGATAACATAAATCTGTGGGGAGAGGGTGTTGTCTTCTGTGCCCCCATGCAGCAGTGTGTTATCACACGCACTCTGATGGGGCAAAGAGTGACCTGTTGCTTCTGGAAAAGAACAGATGATCCTGTAGTGGAATAGGGAACACTAATTTTGAGGGGTTGGCTGTGGCCTAATTTCAAACACCAGTCACTTTAGTTTTTGCTAGCATTAGTGATATTATGCCTTAATTGAGAAAGCAAAACTTAAGCTTAAAAAAAACTTTTTAAAAAAGAGAGAAACAATGACAAAAGCACAGCCCATTCAGGGATTCGCTCTTGACACGATCAAACTAGGGCTTCACTTGGTCCCAGAGGTGAAGCAGTGCTAATGCTTAGCAACGGGAGCTATTTTGGACCAAGAGCAGTTGTAAGTGTTGGAGAACTGTGGTCTTCCTCACGTGGCAGACACAGGTCAGAAAGGAAAGCCACACTGCTTCACAGTTAAACGTGCTGTTTGTGCCCCATGGTGAGTTACATGTCAGTGGGTATCATGTTTTTTAGTACCTCTGAGAACAGGTCAAAGTGAAGCACAAACACCTGCAATCCCTCTACATAGAATGATGTCATGATGGCTACACGTGTCATGATGGTTACACATTTGCGTGTAAACCACTGGTTTCTGAGGGGCAAGCCTATGTATGATGTCACAAGTCAGCAGCACCGACGGAACCACTGCCACACGTCTGCTGCTGGCGCTGGCCCCAGGTGGAGTGGTGGCAGAGCCATGCCCAGCACTCACTGCAGGAAGTTGCAGCTCTACAGGAAAGGTCTGCAAGAACGGCAGCAGTGGACACAAACTGTTTGAGGCCTGTAAGGGACAGCCACGTATTCACGACCAAGGGCTGCCTCAAGGCCATGAAGAAAACCAAAGCAGTAGTTATAGACATTGGCACAGGTTACTTTAAATGGGGCTTTGCAGGGGATGCATGGCCTTCCTACGTTGCTTCGTCTCCAGTTGGTAAGCCCATGCAGGAGACTGGGAGCAATCAAAAAAATACCTTTGTTGGAAGAGAGCTTCAGAATAGCAGCATACCCTTAACACCCATCAGCCCAATACAACATGGCATAGTGGTGGACTGGAACTGCGTCCAAGATACTTTGGACTTTATTTTTCAGACAAAGATGAAGATTCAGCCAGAGGATCATGCTGTTCTGCTGTCAGTGCCTCCCCTGTGTTCCATGACTGACAAGGAGAGATATGCTGAGATGATGTTTGAAGGACTTCACGTGCCTGCCATCCACATTGCCTACCAGTCCCACTTATCCATGTACTCTTACGGAAAAACCTCAGCTCTTGTGGTGGAAAGTGGCCACGGTGCTTCACATGTGGCTCCCATCTATGAAGGTTACGCTACACGTAGCATCACTAAGAAAGTAGATTATGCAGGCCTGGACATCACACGTTATCTTATGAAGTTACTAAATGAATCTGGAAATGTGTTCACAGAACACCAGCTGAACATTGTACAAGATCTCAAAGAGAAGTGTTGTTACACTTCTCTGGACCTTGAACAGGACTTGAGTTTGCCTGTTCAGAAACAACAAACCAACTATGAGCTGCCAGATGGAAACCTCATCACTGTAGGCAGGGAGAGATTCCTTTGTGCTGAAGCACTCTTCCAACCAGCCTTACTTGGCTCACAGCAGCCAGGGCTTTTGCAGCTGACACTCACCTGCCTCAAGAAGTGCGATGCTGACATCAGAAAAAGAATGGTGGGGAATATCCTGCTGTGTGGGGGCAGCACTATGATGGAGGGCTTTGCCAACCGCTTCCAGATGGAACTGGCCAGGATGTGCCCAGGTGACAACCTCATCACATCCGCGTTACCTCATAGGAAGGCTTCTGTCTGGATTGGTGGGTCTGTTCTGGCCTCACTCCACTCTTTCCAGGAGCTCTGGTTTTACAGGAAAGAATATGAAGAACATGGTCCTTCCTGCATTTTAAAGAAGTGTTTCTGAGGAAAACATTGAGTGCCTTACAAAGACCAGTGTTGACAAAGGGTGCCTGAATCAATTCAAGAGCACCTCTTTTCCACCCCTTGCTGTAATTAAGAGATTTCTGTTGGAGCAGTGTTATTTTTGTGATATTGCGTGCCTGAAATAGTTTTTTTCTTTTGTATTTAATGAAGCTAGACAGCAGATAGGTGACTCTAACAAGAAAATCAGGCTTCCATACAGCCACATTGTTTACTCAGAAATTGGGATATTTCTTATGCTAACTCAATTTTTCTGCATTAATGGCTTATTTCAAATCCTGGTAACTGCATTTGTTTTTAAGAGCCTCCATAGTACTCATAAGAGCAAATTCAACATGTCTGTAAAGTCAGCAGCTAAGGCAGAATATACTTCAAGATGACATGCATCACTTAGAAAGCAAAAGAGAATCCTAGTAGAGATCAAGGGAAAGCAGACTTTCCCCTGCTGCTGAAAATAGGCTAACGTTCGGCAGCTGCAGAAGCAGGAGGCTGGTCACATCCCCCTGGTGGCTGATGGACCCGAGGTTTTGCTTCCAGCTCTACTGCTCCTTAGTCAAAGTTCACTCAGGAGGGAGAGGTGTAGGGAAAGACAGTGGAGTTTAGTGATGAACTACCATATGAATGGTTTAGAAGACTGGTCCTCCAACTGGATGGCAGATTTAAAGCAGTTTTGCCTTGATGGGAGAACAGGAAAACATATCTAAGACCAAGAGGGTCTTCAGGTTTGACCATCATCATGACGGAAAAGCAGAAGGACGCATATACATACATTTAAGGAACTGCTGTGTTTAGGCACAAGCATGAATCCTCAGTAAGCCAGCAGTAATTTTACCTCTTCTTGGGTTCTTTAAAGAAGTCTCTTTCTAGACAATAGATTAGCTGCACAAGACCTCAGCATTTCTCGGCATCAGATTTAGGAGTATCAGGGATTAGCAGTCAGTGTCATAATTCAGTTGCAAGGCCAGAGCCCTCCATACCCCAGAGAGACCACAGACTCTCTCATCATCCCCTTCTCCAGATCTGAGAGATAGCTTCTGTATTTCATCTTGGACTATGTTGTGCTACCATTTTGAAGACTCAGAACTAGTAAAATACTCATACCCTGTGCAGCCTTTTGTGTGTTTTGCCATCTCAAGGCTTTACTCTTGGAAAATCTCTTTCCAGGGCAGTCACAGTACTTGACAACAGGCTTAAGCCATCCCCACACCACACAGAACAGGCCACGTAACTCAGAATGGCTGGAAATAAGACCACTCCCATGCTTCATGCAACACTGACAAAGGATTGTTTTGCCACTGCATTCCAACAACCCCAAGCCAGCACAGCACATAACACTGCAAGCCCACATGGCCATACCAGTATAATGGAGTTCTTGCATCCCAAAAATAATGACCTGTAGGACTGGACACATGCTAATTGTCCATTGCTGTGTCGTCAGACACCTCCAAGAGATAGGAAGTACCTTGTTTGTGTGGGCATTTTTCCACAGCACAACTAACTGAAATGGTTTGCATTGAACACCACAGCTGCCAGACCAAAATTAATGGAGGGACAGGAGGTCTGCTACTGCTGGAAGGGTTTCTAGCCTTGCCTGCAGAGCTTGTTCCCGTCCTCTGCTCCCAGTTCTGCTGCTATTACTTCTTAGGTCAGATCACAGAAGTATCCTGGAGTAAAACCTAATTCTCAGGTAGGAGGTTAGATCAGTTTCCAGTTGAAACACTTCTGCAGTAGTGCACAGCATGATCAGGGTACCAACTGCTGATCCGTCAGTGTCATAGCGCAGCTTTACTCAGGTAATTAGGGTAGTATTACCCAGCAGTGTGTGACACTTACACCCCACACCCCTCACCCCCATTTTTATTTTCCTCTGACCAAGATCAGTGTGTGCGATGGGGCACACTTTGAGGACAGTAACAGCTGTTGGTACTGCAGGGTTCACTCTGATGCAAAAACTGTGATTCTGATGAAAATCCGATGAAAATCTGGAATGACCAGCGTCCAGGTTCAATGGAGAAAATACAACTCATTTGTTTAGCAACTGCTATTTGCTATTGGTACAGAGTTACAGGTAAGATCTCTAAACCAGGCTGAACAGCTTAAAACGTGACCTGTCATCATGGCAGGTACCATCCACAGGAGGGAGTGACGACAGAGACAATAGCCCATCCAACACTGGTGGGGTTGCTTCATCCAGAAGGGAAGGGACAGTGGTGGGAGATGCTGGATTCAACCAGCAGCATTCAGAGCTGCACACCCTGTTACTCACCAGCCTCACAAACCACCTCTGCAGTGGGATGTGAGTGGCTGTCCCCATTAGTGTGATGCCATACAGGTCACCGCCACAGCTGCATCAGGTGGAGGGACCCTTCACTTGCACAGCCCTAAGAACAGCATATCAGAAATGCCAGAAACAATGGTTTCTGTAAAGATGTAATGAAATTATCTGAAAAGTTACAGTTCAGAGTCCACTGGGATTCCTTGGCTTTCAGTTATTGGAGAAGATGCAGTTTCCACTGTAGATTTTTACTGAGTTTCGGTGGAATAAGTAATTCTGGATCTGAAAGGCAAACAGGACAAGTGTCAGAACAGAGGGTAACAACGATATGGTTTCTTCAAGAGCTGTCAACTACTTATTTTACTTTTCTTTACATCAAAGGACACGGAGAAATCTCTGACACACAGCATTTCCCTTTAAAAACTGATCACCAGCGTGCATGGAAAACTGTCCCCAGCAGAACTGTTTACAGAAATAAATCTCTGGGGCAAATCAAGTCCCCTGTCCAGTAAGTGTTATTGTTCCAAACAAGGAGACAACAATCAGTGTCAGATTCGTTCACTAATAACTGGGATATCATACACAACAGCCATCTGGCTCTGTTAAGTATGAATAAGAGGCACAAGGCTTTCTCTGGAGCCAGCCTTGGCAAGTGGCAATAGACAGGTTGTGTCTAGAGGTTCATTAGAGGATTTCTCCAGGTGATTCCAGGACTAATAGTGGAAGAGACTATAAGACTAGTGGGGAAGAGGGAAGACAGAGGGGAGATGGGACCAGCCATTGCTAGGTCTCTCAGCCCTAAGTTTGTATTACCTGCAAGATGCCAAAGCCCCATGACAGACTATAGCCTGGTCCAGTCAAGAGTCTGGCCCAGCTGCCAAAGCCAGATAGAAAAATTCAGTAGGTAAGTGACAAGCAGAATTATCTAACACATTCCTTAAGAAATCCAACTTCCAATTCCCTCACAGCAGACAGACACTACTCATACAGGAAGCCAGGAACACAATTCAGACAGTAGTTTCAGCACAGGACTTCAGAGCAAATAAAACCTTATTAAGAAAGCTGCTCACCTGCCACAAGGCAGGAGGGTACACCATACAGAAAAGCAAAGAACTCCTACAACTGAAGAAGCGCTACAACTGTTGCCAGGTATCAGTGCTTGGAAAGCCCACCGACGTTACTGACATTTCACCTGACTCAGAGCCCCAACTAACCTTGCACAACAGGAGTCACCATCCTCTTCTGCTGATAGGCAGCCATAATGCTGTTCGCAGTTGAACTGGGTCCCAGGACCTGTATGAAGAAGCAATACCCATGTTCCAACCTGCACAAAGCAAGACTAAGAGCAGAGATACCTACAAAGAAAACTCTGCTGTTAGTCTCCAAAAGCAGAAGCAGCTGCCTGCAGGAGACCTCACAGTAGAAAGTGACCAGGAATATGTGATCAAAGCCCAGTAACACCTCAGAAAAGTTCACACAGAGGCAGAAAGAGAACTGCTTTCGGACAGCTTCACAGGATACAGAACCCTTATCCCAGCACCTACTTCTTCACAGCACTGTAGGTGTCATGACAACTTTAATTACAGTGCCAGCAATATTTAAAGTTCATGTGAGAGTCTCAGCTCCCTATCTATCCCTATAGAACAGTTTTACTCTGTTCTAAGAGTATTGCTAATCAGTAGTTAGGGAGAGGATACTGGGGAATATCTTGTGTTCACCATGAACAGTCAGAAACTATTTAGAAATACAAACTGTTACTTTGGAATGAACTAAATACAGTCCTCGTGATTTCTTTATTCTGCATTAAGCTGAAGCTTAGAAGCCTGACATAACCCTTCTTTTTGCAATATACTCCTTATGATATGCTGGTTCAGACTAAATTGACCAGTCTGGTACCTTTTCACTTCACACCACCAGGTTGGTCCCAGTACATAAAAGCTATGGTAACGCTTCAACCATTAGGCCTAAAAAAGAAAACAGTGTTCCTATGTTTTACAAATTCCTTAAGATAGAGCTTATAAAAAGAAACCACCACTAGGACAAGATAGCACAAGCCTTATGAGACCTCATCATGCCCAACATGGCGTTCAGTGCAAGGGACACAGCAGGCTATACCTGTTGGACACTCCTAGAGTGTACTGACTTGGCAGGTACTGCACAGAATACCTATTTGATCTCTACAGAAAAATAAAAGCAGATCTGGAAAGCCAGAGGAGGATTCTGGACTCTTTGCTGGAGAATGTAAAATACTGCTAAATACTTAGTATTGTACAGCAGGCAAGATGGGTATTGCAGATGAGCACAGACCGTGTTGATAGAGCTCTGCTGCAGGTCTGGAGTCCAGATTTCTGGGATCGAGGTCTCCATCAACTGCAAAACCTCTTCCAGGACTTGCTGCAGTGCCCTAGCTTGCTCATCATAACCAAACAGCACAAGCTGCTTCAGAAGGATGTGTATGTCTCCTGCAGAAGGGAAGAGAAGCACAAGTAATAGTAATTAACACAGGTATGCTAAAATAAACAGCTGTATTTCTCTGGTATTGGAGCACAGGAAGGGGAGCAGTAAATGTGAACTGGTTCTGTCCCTACCGAGCCCCTACAGTGTCTGAGTACAAACATGAGACAAATCTGTCATGGCACTGAGAAAGCCTCATGTCTCTGCTCCCAAACTTCAAATGTCGACAGCTCACATTGTAACGTGTTCCTCCAGGCAGAGGCGGATGAACTAAATCAAGGTCCAGCACAGGTGGTTTTATGGACCAGGCAGCTTCTCTTCACAGCATACCCATTAAGAACAAGAGCAGGCACACTGTCACTGCCCCAGCCGTCCTCACAAGCTGTGGACTGGATTAAGATCATCAAGTGTCCTACCCTTCACAGTCTCAATAGCACGAACATTTTCTCCCAGTACTTCCAGAAGGGCCATATCTTCAAAAGGACTACCCTCCTTCAAGCTGTATCTCTTCCGCTCAGCCTTGCGCCGGTTCTTTGAGGATCGCCTGAAAAGGAGGACGCTTAATTACAGTGTGCCCAATACGACTACCTCTAACAGGGTAAGTCTGAAGGAACATCAACAGCATGCATGAAACTTTTTACTCAAGTCCTTACTCTCTCCTGTGAGAATGGACTGCACGTAAGCTTATCTATCTTAGTGTTAATGTTTCCAATGCTACTCGACCAATATCCTTTGTGGTCTGAAACTCAAGTTGGGCTGTTTCTCTACTACAAAAAGGACTACTCTAGTGTTCCAGCAAGGTTAAAGCATTGCTCTAAACACAAAGTAAGGTAAATTGTTTGGCAGTAGTCACTATCAGGCAAAGCTGAGCTTCACTTAAAACGGTTTGGTGCCAGGGTCTGTGCTTGCCTGTGTACATGTTAATTTCTGCTGTCTCCACAAGCTGTGCACTAATACAGCTCAGCTCCTCCCTATTATCACAGGAAAGCAACTTCTGATCATAGGCCAGTACTAGCTGCATGTCTCCAGATGATCAGCACACTCTGACACAGGTGTGCTCAACACTAAGGTTGCAATATCTTTCTCTTTTCATCTGGGCCACAGAAAGTGCCCTAAAAAGTCCACGCTTTTCCCACAACCCTATTTTTCCACATTTCAGCTCAGGAACTCAGAAACGGCCCTAGAGACTACCCTGGCCTCTAACACACCCCATCCCACACTGCAGCTCACATTTTTAACAGCACTCAAAAGCAACACAGCCACCCACTGTGGGAAGACACTGGTATGAGATTTAGTGGAAACTCTTACCCATCAACTGCAAAACCTAGGACAAAGAGCACAAGCCATGCGCACAAGCTGTTAACATGTGAGGAGCTCTGCCCACATCCTGCATGGAATAGCTTCCTACAGCCAGCTGTTCTGGCAACATGCCTGACACACACAGAGCCAGCTCCTGCCCAGAGCTTGTGTTCACAGCTCCTCTGCTGGGCACTCAGTTCCTGTTGCACTAGTAGCTTCTGGCATCTTCTGCTCTCTCCCTCCCAATAAGAGTTAAAATAACCATGAAATGTCTGTAATTAAAGCAGCTGCAAGGCATGCACAGCCTTGAAAGAGGAGGAGCATGCCAAGCATGAGCTCCAAGGAGGAGCGTGCCAAGCATGACCAAGCTGCTCTCCCAAATGCTGATGCCAGGGCAGCCATTACCTAATTTGGAAGCAGATACCTACGCCGATATTCTTGAATTGCTGTGTGAATATTTGCTGCTCATGTCACTGGCTGTCACAACGCTGCTGGTTTCAGAGTAAAGATCAAATTCTGGGCAATTTGGCATTTCATAATCTGCAAAACACATATGGAAAAAGGACACAGTTATTCCAAGATTTCTCTCAGGGTAATCTATGTAGCTTGTTGGAGAAGCAGCTTGGGCAGATTCATTCTACCTGCTGGCATTTCAGAGCCTTATGGCCATCAGCCTCACTCGGCCAGCACATGAGAAGAAACAGCAATTGTGAGAACACCGCTCCTCTGCCCTGGTGCAGACTGTGATATTAAACAGCACAATCAGAGGGATGACAATCTCAGTGCAGCAAATTTGGACCATGACAAAGCCTTCTGCTTTCAGAAGCCTTCCCTGAGCCTGTGAGAGCTGGCAGGTGACTATGTCTAGTAGGTACTCAGCACAAAGGACATGCTGAGCACTCTCTGACCCAGTCAAGCTGTCACTGTGGAGACAATGCTGTGTCACTTTGAAGAGCTTGCAGGTGCATTTTGATCCTGTGAAAGCTGTGACACAGATAACACTGATAACAAAGCTGTCTTTACAGAATGAGCAAGGTCAAACCATCACAGTCCAAGTATAGTGTAAGGAGAGGGTGAGAAGAACCCGGTTCTATTGTTGTAGGCATCACTGGTGCTAGAAGAGAGCACAGCTCCACCAAAAAAAATGGAAACCACAAAGAAAAAGATGATCAGTTACTTATGGAGGAGAAAGTCATATGCATTTCAAGACCAACCTTGCAGGCTCTCAGAAGCCCTTTCCTTCAGCTCTCGGACCACTTGCAGGCGACTCTTATGGCGAAGAAAGGCTGTTTTCTGAGAATCTAGGAAGATCAGCTGACTTTTCTGAGCTGCTCGATAAGAAAATCAGAACATAAACACTTGTGCAACAGAACCAGAAAAGCGTTTTTTTACACAAGAAGCTTGAAAGAATACAGTCCTTTAACGAGCTCAGAAGTTAGGTGCAAAGCACACTAAAGAACTCAAGTGGAAGGAAATTCAAAGCTTACAATACAGGAGGCCCATCAAACAAGATGCACCTAGATGTGGAGTTAATTAACCTGCCAGACAAGCATTTTCTGTAACAAGAGTCTGTTTCTGATTCAGGAAGAACAGAAAGATCTGTGGCCAAATCTCTCTACGTTAATTAGGTTTGAACTAAAAAAAAAATTTCCCTGAACCTGAGCCTACTGCCCATAGCATGAAAAGGAAAACCAAGAGTAACCAGCCATACTTCCTGGATGAAGGGAGAACACAGCTATCAAATAATATTTTTCAAAAACTACTCAAAGTCTTACAGGACAATCAGCCATTTTCTTGGTCCATAGCTCTGCTGCCACGTGTGCTCTGCAATGAGGACTGTCCTGCTTGTTCACAGACAAGCAGACATAGACCCCTTTGCAGTTGGTGACTGTGAGGTCAGAAAAAAACTGACTGAGCTAAAAAGAACCCATGACAGTGCAGGGCTTCAGGCTGCACTGAGTAGAGCAAATGCAGTTAACTGGGCAGCATCATAGGCAGCATCATTTAGACAGAATCAAGGTATCCTTCCATACAGCTTCCAGTACTGGAGTGCTGTGACTTCCCACAGACCCAGTAAAGGCCTTCTTCAGCCTCTATAACACAGAGAAGTCTCAGATTCTTGCACAGATTCACCTTCCAGAATAGCAGGTTTGAAGTTGGTCTCCAGGATATCCAGTCTACCGTACTTGTGAATCTGGATCGGGGAAAGAAAACAAGGTATTATTTAAAGATCTAACCCAGGTCCCATCCCTCTGTTTTTGCACTCTAAAGAAATATTTCCACTCTGGTTCTTGTGCTTTGAAATGTCTTACCAGTCTTAAAGCCTCTTCCCAGAGAGGCCCTTCTAAGAGTAGCAGAACAGCCTCTTCATAGTCCTAGACGGAAAGAGCAACCATGTACTGCTACTGATGCTAGCAATACACATTCAGGTAGCACTTATTCAGTTGCACATTTTTACGCAGTGTATCACGGTCAGGACAAGAAAATGCTACTGTGCCAGGTACTTTGAAGTGCTAGCACAAAAAACACCAATCACCAAGTATGTTACTTCTCCCACACTGAGGGGAAATCCCTCTGGAACTCTGTCTTCCTTAGTCCAGCCCTCACGCTTCGGCTCTCTGAGACAAAAGCTTTTCATACCAAAGCAGAGGCAGCTTCATGAGTGGAAAAACTCAGGGACACAGCATTAATTCCCACCCTGCTTACTGCATCACCTGGACCTGTTCTGCCCTCCCCAAGAAAGCGCATGGCACAGACTGTTTTGCTGTCAGCAGAGTCACATGTGGCCTGGGAGAACAGAAAACCACAGATGGTGTATCTCTCTGAGAGGATGTTACTGGGGCACAAGACAGAAGGGTGATTACATTACCTGAGTGTACTGCTCCAGAAGAGTGGCTGCCTCTGCATGCTTTCTCTGTTCAACTAGCTTTCCTACAAGAAAAGGTGGAGTTCAAAAGCATCAGAAGCAGCTGGATTTTGTGCGACAAAACTACAAAGCAGAGGAAAATCCCACTCACTGAGGCACCTTCTCCCTGCTCACACACTTACTCAATCTGCCCAGTAAAAAGACAGGTTGCCTGATGCCAAGAATTCATTAACTTGCAACATCATCACCCAGTTGCTTGTGACATTGCTGGTGGACGTCCCTCAAGACCAGCTAGGGAATGTTTTCCCCTCAGTCTGAGAGAGAAAGAGTGAAGCGTCTCTTAAGTGGAGGGGACCAGAATGTTAAAAAGAAATTTCTCTTGAAAACTTCAGTGTATCACAGCCTTGCTATCTGCAGGGATTCAGGGCTTCTAGTCCTCTAAAAGTCAGAACCAGCTTTGGCACTGGTTCATATGCTAGGATGCATTATAAGAGACCAAGATGCAATGTAAGAGACCAGAAAAAAAAAAAAAGAAATTACCCAAGCAAATTAATCTCATCCAATTCAGCCTGTGTCTGTTCATTTTGCTAAATTTCAGTTGTGATTTAGGAGGGGCACCAGAAACAGTACTAAAGGCAAGACATGAAGGATCCAAATCGCACAAAGCAACAAAAAAACAAAATATAGGAATATCCCACTCTGGAATACTACACTCCCAGGAGCCCTATTCCCACTCCGTAAGCATACCCTTCATAAACTCTGCCTCCGAATAAGGCAGAGGGCAGGATGACGCTCCATTTCTGTTGCTGAAAGATACGCCAGGTCCACAACACATCCCACACATGCAGTCTGATACGTTCTAGTTAGCACAAATTCTGAGACCAGCTACTTTCTTCTCCTGCAGTAGGACAGCACACAGCTTTACGTGTACTAGTTGGTCCTAGCTGCTAGCAGGCTTTAAGGAGAAAACATGAAGATGCAGCTCTGAATTATCCAATAGCCTCTAAGGTCTGTGATTAGGCACAGTACTTAGGTCAGTGATGTCCAGAGGCCTCAGCCACATCAGACACTTCAGAGAACCTCCAGTCCCTGAGGTTAATCAAAGAGGCAATTTGGAATAGCAGTTCAGCAAACAGTTGCAAGGTAAAAGTGCAAGAAGCAGTCAGCATGGAGCAGCCAAGGCCACAGCTAGGCTGGCAACTCCTGGGTGCCAGTAGCTCAGCTCCAACATCTCTTGGTTGCCTTAAGAAACAAAAGTGAAGTGCAATCACACAAACCCTTGGGAAACATGAGATCTTTGTTCTCCCTTTAAGAAAAATGCTGATGAAGACTGAGGTTTTCACTAAATTCTGCGGAAAATCAAAATGAACCAAAAATAACAGCAGCCAGCTTTGCTCTGCACACTTCCATCTCCTGAAGGCCTACCTGCCATGCTCCGTGCCAGGCTGGACAGCTTATCCTTTGTGTAACCAAGCCGTGATGCCATGCACAGGGCTTGCTGCCAGCTTCCACTGCTCTGAAAAGCATCAAGTGCTTTTGCAAAGATGCCAGCACGAGCAAACACCAACGCAGCCTGTTCATATAGCTGCTTCTGAATCAAGTACTCCCCATATGCATCACTGATATCCTGCAAGACAGGGACAAAAGTAAAATAAGAAATCAGCTGGAAAGTCAGTAGCAGTCCTTCATTAGTAAAAAGCAAGTGCATATCAACAAAAGTGTATTTCCCCCCTCCCCCAAGGAACCTCCAGGTACAATGTTCCTATCCCATTTCGAACTTCATATCAAGCCAAGGCCTCATGATTAGCACATGGAAACATTTCACAGAGCTGAAACGACACGGAGGTACCTAACTCTCCAAGCCAAAGACTGGGTAAACTACATACTGCAGGAATGAGCCCCTTCCTCCCCACTTACAAGAAGGGTTTTTGTTATAATGTCTCCGTGAACCAACTTAATCCAGGAGTCAAACACTGGCACAAGAAAGGATGCAAGCCCTGCAACCCAATAGGCACAGGCTGCTGCGAATCAATATAGAAGCATAGAAAGGTTTGGGTTGGAAGAGACTTTTAAAGGCCATCCAGTCCAACCTCCCTGCAAGGAGCAGGGACATCTCCAACCAGATCAGGTTGCTCAGAGCCCTGTCCAACCTGGCCCTGAATGTTTCCAGGGATGGGGCATTCACCACCTCTCTCGGCAACCTGTTCCAGTGTTCCACCACCCTCATCGTAAAAACTTTTTCCTGATGTCTAATATCCTGACTTTCACTATGCTATACAAAGCTCACAGCCTCCATCAAGAAGGAGCGAGTGGATTTGTCTGAAAGAATACAGAAGGAATAAAGAAAAACTTCCAATGAGCCAAAGTCAGGAATAGATCTCCCTCACGAGGTAAGAGTCCCTTCTGCTCTCACTGTGCTGCAAAAAACCAAAAAAAGTTTCTGTATTTCCCCTCTTAGTTCTTCATCTACTTCTTTTACAAAGGCTTTTGTGTTGTGTACTTACAACAACTAAATTAACTTCTATTAAATGCATTCATTTACATTTTATCTCAGCCTTAGGAAAGCTAAGGTTCTTCAGTAATACTGAAACCAACAAGGGACACTACTAGGAAAGAGCACATCTACAAGGGCCCCAAGCTCTCTAGCACTCTTCAGGATAGTTCAAGGATAACAAAGTGTCCTCACAAGCCTGCAAGTGCTAGATAGAAAGCCAGTATCACAAAGGTCAAGACAGGAAGAAAAGTCTTTCTGTGGTAACGGAAACACCACAAGAGAGTGCAGCAGAAACCAGACTCCTAGGTACTCTCCTGGTCACACGATCAAAGATATAACAGCCACTCCTTCGATGACCAGACCTCGCAGGGTCAGCGCTGAGAGTCATTCCAGCTATTATCCCAGAGGAGGGTCTCAGACAACGCAGGATTAGCAATGACCTGCAGAACCTGAACGCAAGCAGTTGGGGTCTCATTCCTGCCCTCACTCAAAGTGCTGAGGATGTGCAAACACGCGTGTGGGAAAATAAAAAGCAGGCACACTGCAGTGTTATGTGCTTACACACCTTGTACTCTTGAGTGCTAGAGGGGTACAGCTTCAAGGCTTCACAATACTGATTCTGATCCTTCACCAAGTTCAGAAATTCAGAGAAGTGTTCAGGACCTGCAGAAATAATTTATTTTTCATAGCAATAGAAGAGAAAGCACATGGCTGTCATAGCTCCCAGCCAGTCTGGGTTCATCGCGCTAAGAAGCAACTAGAGGTGCTTGGGTGGAAAAGCAAAAAAGCACCTGTTCCACTACAGTAAAATCAAGGTGTTCACTTCCTTGAGGTTTGCTTCACTTTTGCCAGCAATACTAACTGGGGACAAGTCACCTATAACAGGAACAAAACAAGACTTATGCCTCATGATCACAGAGCAGTAAACATTCTCACTCCTTTCTCCCTACTCTAAGCAACACTACAAAAAACATGTAACAGAAATAAGTTCACCAAGTACTACCAAGAGGGAAGGTGACCTTGTTCTACTGCAGAATTTCTCCTTAGAGATGCTGCATGTGCAGGACACCTACCACATTTGCTGAGGTGCCCAAGAGCTTTTGTGTATCTCTTCAAGTGCCTGTCTATTGTATATCGCTGATAATTGGTTTCCATTTTCCGGAGGGTATTTAAGAAGGGCAAGTATTCTTTTGGGTCCTGCAAAGAATAATAAAAACTGCAGTTGGGCTAATCTGGTAAGATCCTTATTTGTCCCCATCTTCACCAACAGATAGTCCCATATCTGAAATTGTATGATAATACATTAAAAAAGCTTGCTTTTTTTTTTTTTAAAAAATGTGAGCCATCTTAAAGAATCAATTCTGTATATGTACTCTTAACAGGAACACTAACTTAAATTATCAGGCTCCCAATGGACTTCAGCAGTATCTAAAGGCTGATGACATTCAAAATTTAATATCACATCATACACTGTTTTCTATTAGCTATTATCATGTACAAATTTGCAGCTGTAGAGCCGATCAATTTACCCCACACCAAAGGTCATAAAACCTGTTAACATGAATAGGGTGTTTTAACTGATGGCCAGCAGGCTCTGCTGTAACATTAGGAAACTGAATATCCTGATGGGCATTTCCATTCAGAGATTTCAAATTAAACCTGCTGGAAGATACACACTATTGTCATCGCCATCACCAAATAAGCAAGAATCAAAAAAGTACAAGTACAGAACTGGGAATGTAAGGCATGCAGTGACAATGCTTGAGACCACAGGCCCTCCCTTCCCCGGAGCTACTTTGCTATGCTGCTCTAGAAGAGCACTATTTCACCTTCAGTACAAGCAAGTTTCCAAAGGTATGCTCAAGAAGTACTAAGGGATGCAGAGACATGCTACCTTCTCAACATCAACCCAAGCAGGACTTCTGAGCAACTGGAATCCTGCCTGGGTAGAGAGCTATGACTAACAAAACATGTCGGCTGATCCGCAGACTACAAAGAACCTTTGGGAAAGCACAAAAATAGTTCCTTGGCTGGAACTATAAGCCAAGACCTTTTGAGACTTTTCTGCCACCATGACAACTAAATCGAAGTCATATGTCCCCAAGGAATAATCATACAATTCATTGACATCCACAAGGAAAAGCAGATACTTCAGTGCTTCTTCTGCACTCACAGCTTTGACATCTGGAGTAATGCTTTCTGCAACAAAATAAAGAAACATACAGTGAGTTACACCACTAGCAGAGGAACCCTGCTTTGAGGGAGGGATGCACTATCAAGCACATCCTTGACACCAGATAGTGACCATCAAACTAGTGGCTCGTTCTGTCTTGCAGGAGGGCTTACTTTTGTCTTTCGTGGGCAAGTTCAAGGACCAGCCCAAGCACAGTAACTTGTTAAGTGTGCAACAGTGACAAGTCAGAAGTATCAGCACACAACAAACGCAAAGTTTGCCAGTTTGAAATACCAGGACCCAGAATGGAAACCTCCTATTCCACGCTGGGAGAAAGAGAGTTCTGACTGGAAGGAGAAAATAGCTTCAGCTATGGGCTATGCTGTACATACCCTGAACAGCAGTGTTATCCTAGCTGATACACTGCTGTTCCATTAACACACAGCTCGTTTCAAGTACATTTCTGTTTTCTGGATGACTCCATGAACAGCCACCTTAAAATAATTTTCAGGGTGAACCATGCCAACAATTAAACGTCCTGCAAACCACCCATTTTCAAAACTTTTGAATTCCTGATACACTACCTCGAAGATCATGAACTTTCTGGAGAGCAATTTCCAGTTCTGGAGGACTTTTCTTTACATGTGCTGTCAGTATTGAAAGGCAGTATCTGAAGAAAAGAGAAGCAATAAATTAAAAAGTGAAAAGGCAGAAACACTGCTTATTCCTGTTTTAGTACAGTTTGTGCACATTCTAGTTTACACTTTAGCACAAATAACAACCCCAACTCATCAGGTACTTCCATCTTTTTAAAGGAAGGTAGGAAAAATGGGAAGAGAACAGAATATACCAGAAAGGTTTTTCTACTCAGTGTGCGTTCCCAAACATGTCACAAGTTAGGAGGTGTGTTTTGAGTAGAATGAGCTTCTTTACCATGCTAGCCAGCAAAATGGAGACAGAACACTTCTCTCTGAAGGCTCAAATAGCTGGATACAGTTTTCCAAATAAAATTTGGCATGAAAATGGCCTTTTTTATAAAAGGAAAGCTTCCTAGGAGGTTATTTCCACTGTCATATACTTCACACATACTATTTCAAAACGCTTTCCCAGCTAAGGGGATGCTTTCTCTTCCAAAATGGTTTGCTGAAAAGTGTCTAAATTTTCAAGGTTCGGCAGCAACCCACCATCTGTTGCTTCTCTATCCACTGTTTCACATGTAAGCTGCCAATGGTTTAACACTGCTTCACTAACCACTGTTATTATCCTATTTTCCCACCGTCTATTCTTGTCTGGTGTGAATTCATCCAAGGAGGATGGCTACCAAAAAAAGGTAATCAGTCAGAAATATGTAGCTGAACTTTACAAAAGTAATTCAGTCTCAAATGGAATAGCTGAGATCCTTCTGAAAGGCTAGCTGCTCCAAAAAGCCATCATCTCCCTGAGATGACACTTTTGCTCAGGTCTCTCTGTCCCCTATGACACACAGACTGTTCCTAAATTGAGCGTATTTCTTAAATCTTTATAAGCATCTTGCATCTGTTACTTTAATTCTTGTAGTAAAAAGTTGTTTTGCTATCTGTGGAATTATTAGGTGTGGCGGTTTTCACAACAGCATCCTCAGCAGATGGAAGGCATGGCTACATAAGTTTTGTGGAGCACAGACTCACCTCACAGGATTTGAAACAAAATAACTGATGTTAAAGACACCTTTGCTTTCTGCAAATGACTTACTGGAAATCTCTCTAATGGTTCCTTCACCTACAACAAAAAAAATGCTCACTTTTGAGGGTCAATGTGTTCCATGGCAACTCTCATCACATCACATATGAGGTTTACTTTTTTCTGATCAGAATGCTGGTGTGGTTGAGGATTACTGCTACCATTCAGCGATGGGTACATACTCTTTGTGAAATCTTCTTCTCTAAATAAAAACAGATACCATGAATACTAGCATGGTCCATCACATAGCCCAGCATAAAGACAATAACATTAAGAAACACAAATGCATGCAGAAAATAAATATTCAACAAAACAGCTCATATGTCATTCAGTACTGTAACACAACCTGTCACACTACCAGAAAGCTTTCCAACAATCTCTCATCCATCCCAATAATTCTCAGCCAAGAGAGGCATTGAAAAAAACAAATGGTCAGAACAACTACTTTAGTTGCACCAAAAATCAGAAGAATCTGAAAACTAAGACTTTTGCTTTCAGTTCTAGACAAAGTTTTAAGGTCAAAAGTGAAAATAAAACAGAATGGCTAAGTGACAGCTCCAGCTCTTAAACAACTTACTTCAGCAAGCTTGAGAAGTCCTGAAGATACCAATGCCCTGAAGCCTCTTGTCACTCAACCTTTAAGAAGTCAGGGGACCTGATTGAGGAATCTAAGCAAGTATCTTGGCCTCAGGCTTCAGAGAAGCATTGCTGTCTTGCTCCTCTTGATGACTGAACAAAACTTTCTCTGTTCATATTTACTCCTATACAGCAAGCCAGAAGACAAGTCAAAGCAATCAGCTGATGTACTAATCCCTTGCTGGAAAAATCTAATGGCTGCCTTCAAGCTGGAATTCTCAACAAGACACACTGACTGTCCCTGAAACTACTGAACTTACTCGAGTCATTATGACCCAACACACCAGACTTATGATTGATTCCCTGCACCCACATGTAAAAGCTGCCAATATTTTCACAAAAAAAAATGTACCATCACTGATTAAGTGCTTCCATTTGTAGAATTATACTCACTTCAGTTCTGTGAAAAACAGGTTGATATAGTTCACAGAATCTATTTGCCTGATAAAGGTTTCTGCGTTTTCCAGAAATACCTGAAATGAACAAGGGTATTACTACTGTCATTCTGATCAAGGACATTAAGTACAAGAACAAACTCAAAGACCTTCTCTGAATGCACAAGATGAAGGAAATGCTAAATACAATCTGCCTGCATGAGGACGTAGCAGCACAGAGCAGTCATCTCTGTTGAAAGCAGAACTGACAGCATCACCTACTTTTTGAGCCCACTGTTCAATGTCAGTGGATTCCAGGCTAGATGGATATGGAAAACAACACAACAGAACTGGACATACTTGCCTTGGGATTGTGGTCATAGAGAAGATTGAGGTTGATTCGCAGCTTCCTCATACACTGAAATGCTTCCCTGAACATAAGCCTGGAGGAATGAGTCAAGTGGGATAGTTTACATAGTGGATACATGCAATATCTGCAAATAAAGGCAACTGACTAGAGGTAAGCCCAGACTCCTTGGGAAGGGAATAGCTTGGGCAATAAGCCACGCAGATTGCTTTCCAGAAAAAATGTGCAAGGTCAATCCTATTCATTGCCAGCCTCTGCAGTGGAACAGACCAGCACACCAGGTTGAGGAAGCAATACAGGCCATGCATTATTTTCTTCCTCTCTTAAAACAGAGAACTAAATTTTAATCTAATGGACCAACTTCAGAAAACTTCAATGTAAATCAATTAAATAAATAAAACATGAAAACCAGCAAGCTTCATCACAAAATGACTGAGATGTCTGGAGGATGGAGTAGATGAAGATTTCTCCCACCCACCGAACCTTAACACACATATAAGCCCTTCAGTGGTGAAGTGAGAGGCACCTGGGACTGCTGAAAGCTGGACGTCTAGCTGGTAGTCCCAGAAACAGTTTCATTCCCTCTAAGAAAGTAAATTCTTTTGAGTTTAGTCTCCCTTTCTTCTCCAGCACAACAAAACCAGGCCAGCCAGCTTCTAACAGCTCAGACTGGGGGAGGGATGATGAGAATATACAAGTGCCATTTACCTGTCTAGCCACTTCCGAATCTGGGCAAGAACCAGAGCTCGGTGGTGAATAGTCTCCAGATTTCCTCTCGGCATCTATAACACAAGATCCACACAGTTACTCTGCCTACGTTGAAGGCAAAGTGAGGACTGGACAATTTTCTAGGCCTGTCTGCTATCTGCAGGCCTGTTTGTTCACTTCAAAGGACATGCAATTTCAACGACTGTGGAAAAATATCTGAAAATTCTCTCAGCTCAGAAACATTCCTTCCTCAGGAGGCTGGACTCCATTCAACCAGGCAAGACTCAGAGCAACCTGATTAAGCTTTCAGGTTACCTCTGCTTTGAGGAGGATGTTGGGCTACCCACCTCCAGAGGTGCCTTTCAAATGATATCCTTCTCCATTTGGTGAACCTCTGCTGGTTCTGAAGAGTGAGCTCAGCACTTCAAACTTAGTGCCAAGGCTAATGGAGAGCTGCTAGCAAACACAGCAAGTACTAAGAGGTGAGTCTGAGATTCACCGTGAGAGGCCACAGTATGTAGCACTATGCTACCTCAGCCGTTAGGAATGTGAATAGCCCTTCCCAGTTCTGTATATACCCAGCTGCCTGTGCTGGTCCTAACTCCCACAAGCACGCTCAAAATCTCTCCACATCCAGCCAGCTAGCTGGAGATTTGTGAGGTACTCTGCTGCAGCAGTACAGGGCAGCAGCTTTGTAGCACTGAGCACATTGTTTGCAGATTGGCCAGCTGCCCACTGAGATGGCCCCCCTCCATCCCCTGACAGGAGACCTCAGCAGACACCGGCAGAGCACTGACCTGCAGCACAACCTTTGTGTCCTGGGGCACAACAGTGATGATACGTGAACCTCGCTCCACTTTGCGCAGGGTCTCACTACTGGGTGCAGCAGCACTGCTCAGGCCAGCCTGAAGAGCTGAAGACACCATAATTATCAGTACACGTGGCATACCGCAGAACAGTGTCCCAGTCAGGCTTTGCTATGTGGACCTGCAAGGTTGTACTGGACCAACTGAGTCAACAATACACCAGTGACCTTCAGTGGTTCCAGACAGGAAGAAGACCTCTCAGTGTTGTACACAAAGTAGAGATCTGTCCTCCATACAATAGGATCACAAAGCTCAACAGACCAGATGAGAGGAGCACTGAAAGATGTAAAGGACCAATAGGTTGTCATCCTGCCTTTCTCAGGGTCCTCATAACTCTCATAGCCAGATGCCACAAGAAACTCTTTCTACTGAGATCCCTTCTCTACCAGACACCCTCAAAATAGCACATAGCCCACTCTTTTTTTGGATGTGGATGGGAGGGAGAGAATGCAAGGCTAAGCCATTGAAAACAGTGAAGGGACAACAACTACAGGACAAATCCTGCTCCCTGGGAGGAGCATGCAGTATACAGAGTCAGTTCCCTGTTCTTACTCTCTGGCCGATTTTCGAAAGCAACTCTCTTCCTCCACCTCTTAAGAAGTTTCTCTGAGTGACCCAAATACAGCAGGTTTGGGTATGAAAAACAGGGACATCCTGCGGTTCCAAGACAATGACCATGAGCTGCCAGCAGCAGGCAGCCATAGCTGGCATTTACCTTTCACTGTTATGTTCTTCAAGCAGAAGCATTGACAGGTGTGGGAGTTGGTTGTCACCAACAAAAACTCATTGTATGTTGCAAATGAGGTGATGTTGGAAGCAACCTGCAGAAAAAAAGATTAAGTTTATCGCTGTATAGAGTGGAACAGGAAAGCTGCCTTTGGCAGAGGAAAAGGGGATGCAACGAGGGGCAAAAACTTTGGTACCTCAACATCATTAATGAAAAACCGGCATCGATCTGTGAGGCCCAAGATCATCTCCTGTAAATAAAAAGTATGACAAGTATAAGCTATCAGTGTCACAACCTCCAGTGTTTCACAACACTGACTACCACTGGATTGAAGTACTTTACGATAAGGTATGGAGTACCTCACGTGAATTACTTAGAGAAGCTGCACAAGAAGTTGTGCAACCTCTATATGAGGAGGGCTTATTTAAGTGTCTTTAAACGCTTCTGGCTGGAAACTTAGCTTGATCTACCTGTTACAGAAACCGCACAATAACAAAGTAGAAGCAGAAGCCACATCAGATAATTTAGTTTTTTTATTCAGCAGCATTTGGTCCAAAAAAACAGAGGAAAAGCACTAGTATAGAGCAGAGCAAAGTAACTTCATACAGCATCCACCTGGATGCATGCTGAAGGAAAGAAACCCTGAAATTACCAGCAAAATAGCTAGTCATTTCTTAAGCTGTTGTAACAATCAAGAAACCATTACCAATATGAAACACCTGTAATAGGAGATCTGTAGTAACTCAATGCAGCCTCATTTGCTAATACAGTAAGTTCAGATAAAATGGTGAAAAATGCTGTTTTAAAAAAAAGCAGGGCAGTGATTGCTGGAAATTTTAAACCTGAAATTTCCCGTCCTACAATTCCATTATTCATTGTATTCATAGAATGGAGACATTGTGTGTTAAGTGCAAACCATCAGAAATGCTCTAGAAGACAAGGAAAGAGATGCTCTCAGCTCTGCACAGGGCCTTATGAAGAAAGCTGTTAAGAAGTATCATTGGACCCTGGGCGGAGTCAATGTGTTATATCTGACAGATAGAACAACCACGTGTGGAATTCAATCTGATCAGAGTCTTACTTACTTCACCACTGATCCTTGTGATAGAAGTCTGCACGCAAGGGTAGGGGAACCGAACAGCAGACCCATTGCTAGTCTGCCAAGGCTCAAGGACTGGAGAAGAAGCCTCTAAAGAGCAAAGAAGAATAAACTGTTTTCCAGCCAATCAAAGATTCAGACATTAAAACCACAAGACATGTATCTCAAGAAAATCAGAGCCAAAAATAAGCTACAGTATCTGACAGAGAGAAGGAATGCTGACACAAAAGTCCAGGACATGGCAAGGTGGTAAGTTCTAGGGGCTCAGCAGCACCTTTATTCCACTGTGGAACAAGAGAGAAATGACAAGGATATGGCAGTCAGTCAGCACTTCTGAAATCAGTAGATCAGTCACCTTCTTTTCAAATCCTGAAGTCTGAACTATCATTCTCAACACTAACTGCCTTCTGACACAAATCACTAATTTTGCCCCACTTCTGGGAGCAGAGGGAGTATCAAAGGCAGGACCACCTACCAGTAAGAGTTACCCATGTACCCAAAAGTCAAATAATCTCATTAAACCTTTTGAGAAATTTCTAATAACTACACCCCAGACCAGGTACTTCAGTAAGTACCAGCTTACCCCAGAGGTATTTCAGGATCTGTCTATCAGCCAGCTGCAAAGCTACGCTTTTGGTCACTGGGCTGCAGCACAGGCTGATCACTTCTCCATCTACAGGCAGAGACAACCTGGAGCAAGACATGGAAGATACAGAACATCAGTCACAGGAGATATATTTAACACCTGGATTCTGCATTTCTTTCAGGCAGATGGAAGGATGCACATCTCCAGCACAGACAGATACCTTGTTCATGTAAGGATCTTCTGCAGTCTTTTCACACCTATGTCAGCTGACACGGGCATCACAGAGCACCATCAACTCCACCCAACAGGGATTTGCCTAACTGTGCTAGTCCCTGTCTGCATACTTACAGCACTCTGCAGAGCCCACACTTCTTTTGTTCTAATCTACAGTTCATATGCAAATCAGCCTGTCTTTGCTGTGTGATGCTGCAGAAAACATCTCTCAGGATCCCTTTGGGAAGCAGATTTCTGTGCACCAGGTGGCTTCCTTTTGTCATCTGGTTTTAGCTCAACTGACCCCACAAAGATCAGCAGGTGAGGGGGAGGAGGACAGGAGTAACAAGGGCTACCAGTCCCCTTCTGGACCTTGGTAACAGAGGGCAAAGGGTAGAATGGAGGAATTCAGTCCCCCCTGAATTCAGACAAAGAGCCTGAAATTCAGACAAAGAAACAGAGCTGCCCTGTACTGACACAGGCATGCTAGCATACATCCTCTTGTCAGGCTGAGTGTAGGCATTAGGACTACAGGCAAGTGCTGACAGTACGAAGCTTCGTGAGCTGTTCAGTTCTCCTGCAGCAAGAGAGACAAATTCCCCAAACCACGGATTCCAGGCTGCATGTCTACTGAGAGGCTTAACTCCTTCCAGGCACTGTCCAGAAGTGCTCTCAGATTTCCCCCACAACTGACACATCTCCAGTACCGTAAATTCAGGCGCTGCTCTTCAGCTCCAGCCACGTGAGGCACTGCAGTCAGATGGTGAAGGACAGACTGAGCAGCATGCTGACCCTGAACAACCACCAGGAAGCTGTCATCTGGCAGCCAGGTGAGAAATCGGAGCCCCAGAGGATTCATCACTTCTTTGTTCTTGCTGCCCACATCAACTCTGTCACAAAATAAGAGAGACTGGGAAGCAAAGAGAACCTGATTTCAGAAGGCCACCTCACTGGAGTGGTGAAGGTCTTCCTAGGCACAGTCTGGCTGTTCAGACACAGCATGGCTAGGAGGGTTCCCGTGCACAAACACAGCCACTCAAAGGACGATTCCTGCCACGGGCTGCGCTGGAGATGAAGGATGAGATCCAGAGAGCTCCATTTTTTTTCCCTAGGCAGTACTGCTCCCAAGCCAACTGAGTACAGCAACAAATGTAGAGCACAGTGGGTTTTTTTTTCCTTGTCATTGTCCCTGCCATGCAAGCAGTTCTGTTGCTCAGTGTGCCATGATCACGGGCCTGGGCATAGCACAGTCATTCCTTTGGTTCTGGGAGCAGGAGCACAAAGTGCAACATCACAGTGCCAAGAGCACCAGGCATACGAAAGGCTATCTCAACACTGTCACTGACAGTCATTGCTCCCACTAAATCAAGACCTCAATCAAGGGCGCTTCTCAGGATAAACTGCCCACTGTGTTGACCAATCCTTAGCACTAGTTGCAGCCACAGTGTCAGCACAATCGAACTATGTTATCTGACAACCCCTTCAAGACCTTGAGCCAAGTGGTCAGAACTGTGACCTCTAAAACTAGTGCCAGCCAGGCACTATCCTTTCCTCCCCACTACAGCTGTACTAGTTCTATATTACCTGTAGGTTCTATCCAGGTATGGTGTTTCCACAGCTGCTTTGAATCCATTTCCACCCACAGCTCCAAACCTCACAGTGGGGTCATTCATTGTGCTCTGTCCTAGAAAACACAGAACAAAGTACAGTTTAGACATCCTGCTGAAAGAGCCCCTTCCATCTTCATTCTTATCAAAAAGTAGATGCTACAGGAAACTACTATAAATAAAAGTCAGAAAATACCATCCCTACATGTTCAGCCAACTCCTAATCCTCATTAACACTTACCCAGAGGAACACAGTTACCTCGTAATGTCACAGTACAAAACTCAGAGACAGTAGCAACAGTCTCTTGTCTCACAGCTCACTGAATATTACATCGTATATCGGACTGCTTTGGGAAGTGCTATGTGCCTCAGATAGACCTTAGACAGCTATTTCCAGACACTTCCAGTGCAAGCCAGCAACATGCCACCAGAACAGACTATACAAGATACCACCTGCTACACTCTACTCAAGCTGAAGCTATGCAGGGGGATATTAGGATATTACTAGTGCAAGCACATAGCCAAGTGCTGAGTCCTGCCTTCTCACAAAGCCAGTGCACCACTAAAATGCTCCTGTGCCACCCAGACTACAGGAAATGAGAGAACTGAGCTTGAACCCACAGTTGAACCAGATATATCTTGCTCCTGACTACTAAAGGCTTGAGTGATCATCACCCTACTAGTCCCCCAGGGTACAGCTCTCAGAGACAGAGTGTTTCCTTTAATACAACAGTGCTGCATGCTCTCACCGTATCTGTACACAGAGATCTTGTTATCAGCATCTAGGATAGCCACGTCTCCACCATGTTTGGGATCTGTGTGAAATGCAACCTGATTAACCGCCTGTTGGAGCTGAAGCTCATAGGTACACATGGGGGGAGGCACCACAGCATGCTGGAACGCTGTGACAAGCACTTTATCTGTGGAAGAAAAGAGAAAAAAAACTCAAGCTGTAACCCAGTCTAAATGTTAGTGAGGCTCTTGTCAAGTTCTTTACTGAAAGTAGGAACAATGTCACAGAAAATACAGTCGCTGTGCCCTTAGCAGTTAACTCCACTGAACCACCTCTGAAGTTTACATCAATTACATGGTCCCACTTACTAATAGCTTTGTAGAAACAGTGCTAACAGAAAAACTAACCATAATCCCCTCGATCCTGCATCCAAAAGGCTACCCCACCTCTTCTGACCCTAGAGCTGCAAAGCAGTCCACTGCTTACCTCCGTCTATGACAGCCACATTTGCCAGATGCTGGCTATTCTCCCCTATCCCATGGTCTGTAGTCCAGTGCCAGTCATAGGAGAGGTAATGCCAACCCTGGCAGAGTATATGCAGTCTATATGGCTTCTCTCGGTCCCACAGCAGCGACACCAACTTATTTTCCTCCAAGCTACCAAAATGTAGACTTTGCTTCAGGTACCAGTGATAGTTCCCTGTGGTCCACAGCTGAACTGTAGAAAAACAAATGGTTACTATAGACTACTACTTGAGACCCCTCTCCACTACCACTGCTCTTCTAGAGGGTAGGCTGAGTGCAACAAAAGTAGTATTTCTAGCCTTTAGCCCATGGGCTGTGTCATACAACACCCAGTACAAGAAAACTTAACATGGGACTTTGTGTAGAAAAGTCAATCCTAGAATTATTTGAGCTCTCCTTGTGAGAGGGCATCCATGTTTTATGAAGGGCTCACACCTTTAGCATTCCATTAATATCACTTCCAGTTATGGCAGCCTGGAAGATGCTTTGAGCTTAGGCTGAACTACCAGTTCTTCCTGACCCACACAGGAATCTTAAAGCTGTAGGTGAATGCCCCCAATGTCTCCTAACTTGCAGAGGAATACCCACTGCTAACCACATTTGCAGGCAAGTGTAAGAGCCAGTGCTCTCACCGTAACTGTTTGGTTTGGAGTTTTCCACCTTCAGGTCTTCCAGCCATATAGCCAGGATTGTAGAATCTGCATTCCAAAGCAGTTCATTAACCTGCAGAAACAAACAGGGCTCTTACTGATATTGTTGCTTCTGTGTAGGGTGGGTATGCTCCCAATTGGTTTGCAAGACCACGAGTTGCTCCTTATTTTCAACAATGTAAGATGCACTAGTTAACGTATTAACACAGGCCTCGTGTATTGCAAAGCTCCTGACAGCTGGAGCAAAGCATCCTGAAGCAGAACCTGTCACAGCGGTTTCACACAGCTGAAGAGGCAATACAACCACAAACATGACAGCAGTGTTCTCTCTGTGTTCCTTGGCAGTGAGGAAGCATCTGCCAAAAGACTTCTCAGCATCCAAAGGCAGAAGCTGTAGTAACGCTCTAGTAGTAGCCTCTCAATTAATCTTATCTGGGATAATGTATTTCACGTCACTCCTGGATACTGACATCCTGTTCAGCATTTTTGAGGCATATGCCTGGTAGAAAGTATACAGGGGCCAGAAGCATCCCAAGGCTACCGTCCTCCTGTACTTGTCTCTGTAATATAGGCCTGCAGAAGGCATTGCATCTTCTCCACAGGCTTCTTCACTGTTCTCTTTTCAGACCACTTCTTCCACTAGGACCAGCATTAACTGTTAAGTTAAAAACTTCCTCCTAGATCCTGGAAAACGTAGTCCTCCATTCCATTATAATCAAAGAAGCCCAGACACAGCACTTACTTTGACCTGCCCTTTCTGGAACGGGAGAGTGAACTCCCCATGAAGAAGTCCATTCTTCTCCAAGAAAACCACATCATGTCTGTTGGGTTTTTCTTGTGTGGATGCTATCAGGTTTCCGGAGGGCCTTAAAAAAAGAGCCAAATGAAAAGTGGTTGCTCACATACTCACTAGCTGTCATTTTAAACACCAATCATCTTGCATTTTCTCTAGAGAGATGAAGAAAAGGGCAACAGAGGATGTGTTCAAATGTTCAATGTGTTCAATGCTGTTCAAAGTCACAGGTCCAGCACAGACATTTTCCAGGGCTCAAGACACCCTCAGGTGTGCAAGTAAATGTCAGCACTGGCAAGGGGACCTGTAATATTCCTATTTATACAGTTGAGTCCAAAACCACTTGACATTGAGATTGCAGAGAGCCTATCCCTTCTTGACACATGAAATGCAAGTATTAGGGTTTTCAAGGTATAAAAGGCTACTCTTCCTCATCTTTCTTCAAGTTTGGGGAAAAATAAACAAACACGTGAGAAATGAAATTGATGCTGATAAAGACTGTGACCAGGGAATAAAAAGCAACACTCTGCTGCCAGCATGCAGACTGCTTTACTACTCACTTCCAGGACAGTGCTTGTTCTAATCCTGAGATAGGCTCACTTGTTGACTGCAGCACAAGCTCTCTGTTCCATACTCGGACCTTCCGAGCACCTACAGGTTGAAACAGCAATGAGACAAAGGTGTAAGAAAGCACTGGGAAAAGACTTTCTAATTTTACGAGGGTAAGAGAGCAAATTCTGGTGCATATGAATAAAAAGGAGATTTCTCCTGTAGACCTTAAAGGGTAAGAACCCATTTTGTCTCAGGCAGTTCTCACATAGTAACTGAGTGATGCTAAAGGAACTGAGTAGGAATTTCAGTAGCTCAGTCATAGCCATGTCCCTCTCCAGCTTTCCCCACAGAAATGTTAAAATCTTCCTATAAATGCAAGATCCTCCCTAATCCGAAGTACTGAAAGTAAAAACCCAAACTACTGGAAGAGCAGTGTAGTTTGTGCAGTTCAGTATGTTGACCACTACATTTAAACTGCTCAGTAATATTAGCACAGAACACATAAATTACAGTCTTACAAGAAATGTATGTGCTCATCACCTCCTTGGCTTTAGGGCAAAACCTAGGGAAAAGTATTACCAGTACTCAAACAAAAGTGTGCTAAGCCAAACTGCTGGTATGAGGGACAGTGGGTATGGCAACCCAAACAGATTTATCCATTTGGCACTGGGAGCCCATCAGAGATTGCTTAGGGCTTGACTGGTGATCTAATACTGGTGAAAGAAGCAGTTTAGACAGTAACTACTCAGTAGTGACCTCTCCTGGCTTCTCACTGGACTGAAAACCAAACTGCAGAGAAAATGTTCAAAAGATTGTGTCATTAAAATGCTTCTGAGAACACCAAAAAAGATAAAAGAGCCATTAACTAGCTCAGCTCACCCTTCCTTTAAGTGGTCAAGAGACCACGAACACCAGTCAGTTCTTGCCTTGCCTTGCCGTGTTTCTGCTTAAGAAGCCTCATACGCATGCTGGTATTTCAAAGAAGTTTGGTCCCCTACCTGTCTCTGGACAGACAGCACTCACTGCAACAAACTGCCCATCTCCTCTCCATGTCACCCGAGGTCTGCCATCATCCCAGGCTGAAGTAGGTGATACTTCCTGAAGTCACACAAAAGAAAGCTGCATCAAAGCTCCAGAAGGCAACTGCTGTCTTTGTCTAAACAGACTGCATTGCTAAGTCAGCTCTTTCAAGAGCCCTGGCATGAAATCAATGAATTAAAAAAATCTTAACGCTGCTAAGTTAAAAATTCATTACTCAGAATATTATTTTAGGAAATATTAGAATTAAAATTGTCTGTAAATTCAATCTGCTCCTCCTGCAAGTGTGTATGACTGCCTATTCACATGATCACACTATCCTTCCCCTCCACCAGGGTCTCTGCTTATAGTCCAGCTCTGCACAAGCTGTTTTTTGTTCATGACTAATGTCTGGCACCACAACCCCTTGGAAGGAGAAAAACAAGAAAGGCATGCCATCCAGGCAGTCTGTACGGCAGACAGAAGTTGAGATGAGAAGTAGTGTCCTTTGAGGCAAACAGGTTCTTTGTAGAACACAGGGAAAAAAATCTCAACAGAACACATATAAAGAGGCAGCTGTTCAGAGGTTTAACTTTGTCAAACTAGACATATTTTTCCAGATATAGCCAAGCCTTGTCCTGCTCCTCCTAACAGTAAAGGTGGAACAGGCCACTTTTCACGTTTCTGTACTCTAGCCCGCCAGCTTTCAGCAGGACAGTTTTAATTTTGAAACTTGAACACAAGGAGAAAAATCCAGCAGTGGAGTGTTTTTAAGCTACCTGACTTTTCACCAAGTAAAAAGAAGATAAAACAAGACCCAACACGGAAGTGTCAGACAAAGGACCAAAGAGCTAAAATGTGGAGGCACACAGAGCTGTCTCACATGACTGGTGATGCTGAGTAGCACAAATGGTTCCACTTTTGCCTTCTGGGAGCTCAAACTACTATTACTTCTGCTCCTTTCAGCCAAACTGCACGCTATTTCTCTTGGCCATATTAACACTTTAGCATTACAGTACACATTTAGAAAAATCTGTCATGCTGATTTAAGGGTGGCTTTACCTTTGCAAGCACTAGTGCTTGCAAATCTTGCTTTGAGCTCTGTATGAACGAACAGTCCTAAATACTCCCAGCTGCTGTCTTGAATTAGGAGGAGGCTAAAAATGCTGGATTTCAGTTAACAACAGAAACAAACAGAAGTCTATGAAGACAACTATCAGAAATGCAGTGGCAAACTGGCACTGAAGGAATAACACAAACTGTCTTTACACGTGTTTTCCCAGAGACAGCATGGGCCTAATGTAAGAGGAGTAGTATCATACCGTCTGTTTGCGATGTGCTGCCTGTTTTCCCTCTGATCCATGGAACTGTGTCTCCTTTTTACCCCAGCCAAGAGCAACAAGCTTTCCTGAAGGAGAAATAATCATTGTAGTGGAAGATTTACAGCATTATTCTGCACAGCGTGGTAAACACAACCACAGGTCCAAGCCACTCACACCTTACATCCAAGTTTAATTCTAAAAACCTGCAGGAAATTTACATAGTCCAGAAAGTCCTCTAGTACAGAGAAACCACTTACGTTGACAAGTAAAATACAGGCATTCCCCTTCAGCTGCCCAGCAGCACTACAGACTAAAATGTCTCCTGGGGCTCAGTAAGTAAGTGCTCAGCTCCATTTCTTTACTTTCTACACGCTTACAATACACCAGTGACACCAGTTTGAACAACTTCATTTCACTGCACCTCTTACCTTCCCCAAACTCATCTTGGTGGATTTGCTTCTCGGTAATTGGTTCAAAATCCCTTGTCATCATGATGAGTGTTTGCTGACCTGCAGGGCAGACATTAAATATAGTACTGGTAATGGTATCCCCAGGAAATAAAAACTCAGTGTTCTCCTGTGTTGTCCTACTGTTCTATCGTGGAATTGAATATAGAAATATTTCTAAGAGTAATATGATACTAAAGAGAACACATCCTTCAAAGCAGAAAATCTCAAACTGGAATAGAAGAACATTTTCAAGTCTCTCTCTTCAAAAACATAGTTCCTGGCCTAACCTTAGGAGGTTCTTTCCACCATCAAAATAAGTACCTGGGACTCTCAAACATTTTCTCGAGGTATGAGCTGTGGTGGTGCAGTTGACACTGCACTGACAACTGACAGTTGGAGAGAAGAGATGCACAAATACAGGTTGGGCAGAGAACGGACTGAGAGCAGCCCTGAGAAGAAGGACTTGGGAGTGTTGGTTGACAAGAAGCAGATCCTGGGCTGCATAAAAAGAAGCATGGCCAGCAGGTTGAGGGAGGGGATTCTGCCCCTCCACTCTGCTCTCGTGAGACCTCACCTAGGGTACTTGTTGGGTCACATTAGGAAGCAGGTGGGTGTTGTTAGGTGGAACTTGCAGCCCAGCAACAAGGCTGCTAGCAGGAATGGGCTGCACAGGGGAGGTGGTTCTCACGGATAGGTTCACGGGTGCAGGGGGGGCGTGTGCGCAGCAGGTGTACGGGTATTTAACACCGCGTTGTGCAGCAGTAAGGAAAGCTTAGCTTGATGGTATCTGTGTGGTGCTCTGCCTTCCCTGGAGTAGGGCTCTGGTGCATCCTGGGATGGATTGCTGGCGAGAGAGCCGACAGGTACTGTGTCCAGCTCTGGAGCTGTTGGAGGGAGTCCAGAGGAGGCCACAAAGATGATCAGAGGGCTGGAGCACCTCTCCTACGAGGACAGGCTGAGAGAGTTGGGGCTGTTCAGTCTGAAGAAGAGAAAGCTCCAGGAAGACCTTATAGTGGCCTTCCAGTACCTAAAGGCGGCTTATAAGAAAGATGGGGGCAAACATTTTAGCAGGATCTGTAGTGACAGGAGAAGGGGTAATGGTTTTAAACTAAAAGAGGATAGATTTAGATTGGACATGAGAAATAAATTTTTTACAATGAGGGTGGTAGAACACTGACACAGGTTGCCCAGAGAGGTGGTGGATGCCCCATCCCTGGAAACATTCAAGGCCAGGTTGGACGGGGCTCTGACCAACCTGATCTGGCTGGAGATGTCCCAGCTCCTTGCAGGGGGGTTGGACTGGATGGCCTTTGAAGGTCCCTTCCAGCCCTAACCATTCTGTGGTTCTCTGACTATTCTATTAAAAACAAGAAGGTGACTAGGAGCAGTCAGCATGGATTTAGGAAGGGGAAATCATGCCTGACTGTCTTGATAGCCTTCATCAGGGATGTCACCAAGAAAATATCTAGCCTCATACAGCCCACTACTACCCACTACTGGTGTTTCATGTGGGGGCCAGTGACACAGCTGGCAGCAGCCTCAGAAACATCAAAAGGGATTTCAGGGCCCTGGGTTCTACAGTCAAAGACTCTGGGGCACAGGTGGTGTCCTCATCAATCCTCCCGGTCGAAGGGCGGGGGCCTGAAAGGGCCAGACGTATCTGGCACATCAACTCATGGCTCAGGGAGTGGTGCTACAGCCAGGGCTTTGGGTATCTCGACCACGGGGCGTGCTTTCAGAAGCCCAGGCTGCTGGGGGCGGATGGCGTGCACCTAACTGAGAAGGGGAAGAGTGTGCTTGGTCGAAGACCTGCCAGACTTGTCCGGAGAGTTTAAACGAGTGTTGCTGGGGGAGGGGGAGCACAGTTCAGCCCACGGCTGTCAGCATGGTGCCAGTGCCAGCACCAAGTGCCCAGAAGCTGGGGAAGGATCACAGGTAAGTGTGAATGAACCTAAACTGCAGTACAAAAGAAAGCCTGTCACCCCAGCCAGCAAGTTGGCCTTGCTCGGGGCCCAGCTGAGGTGTCTATACACCAATGCACGCAGCATGGGAAATAAACAGGAAGAACTGGAGATGCGTGCACACGAGCAGGGCTATGACCTGGTTGGCATCACGGAGACGTGGTGGGACGACTCGTATGACTGGAGCGTCAACATAGAGGGGTACAGGCTTTTTAGAAAAGACAGGAAGGGGAGACGAGGAGGGGGTGTTGCTTTCTATGTCAGCAAGCAGCTGGAGTGCGTGGAGCTCCGCCTGGGGATGGAGGAGGAGCTGACAGAGAGCTTGTGGGTCAAGATCAGAGGACGGGGACGGACAGGGGACATTACGGTGGGGGTCTGTTACAGGCCGCCTGGCCAGGAAGACAGAGCAGATGAAGCGCTCTATAGCCAGATAGGAGCAGCATCGAAGTCACAAGCCCTGGTCCTCATGGGGGACTTCAACCACCCTGACATCTGTTGGAGAGACAGCACGGCAGGGCACAGGCAGTCCAGGAGGTTCCTGGAATGCGTGGATGACAACTTCCTCCTGCAGGTGATAGATGAGCCAACAAGGAGGGGTGCAATGCTTGACCTTGTGCTCACCAACAGGGAGGGGCTGGTGGGGGATATGAAACTGAAGGACAGCCTGGGCTGCAGCGACCACGACGCGGTGGAGTTCAAGATCCATGGGGCAGCGAGGAAACTACATGGCAAGCTCTCAGCCCTAGACTTCAAGAAGGTGGACTTTGGCCTCTTCAGGGACCTGATGGGCAAAGTGCCATGGGAGGCGGCCCTGGAGGGAAGAGGGGCCCAGGAAAGTTGGTCCACATTCAAGGAGCACCTCCTCCAAGCT